>JZLH01S0626845.1:0-10975 GCA_001188425.1 Eucidaris tribuloides | reverse complement strand
GTTGCCGGTGCCTTCTCCCTTTAAGTAACTGAAATTAGATTAAGTAAACGTTCATACAGATTGTGCGATTAATTTTGTTTTCTGTGTGTATGTGTGGGGGGCGCAACGTTGAGTCCAAGTGACATTACGCAAGCAGTCATATGACACAGCTTGTTTCAGCTTCACTCTACTTGAGCCTCCTTGTTATTCTACTTCAGAAATATTAATTTGACAACATCCATAACGGAAACACAATTATAAGAGTGGTAATAATGATCGACTTATCAGAAATAAAACTATAGAGAAATGCATGTTTGTTACAATAATGATCGTTTATTTGTAAAGGCATTAGACAATTTTTTATACTCCGTTTAAAAGACTACTATTGTACTGGCAACTGGTTTGCCAATAAATACGGTAACATACCGTGCAAACATTTTTTTGTATGTGTAAATTTACAGTAATATTCTGATAAATTACCTTAATTTCTTGCATACATTTTGTGCCGTGATTATGGGTCTGTAGAATATCTGGGCTCAGAGGTCAGAAACAACTTATAGCACTTCGACCAAATGATGATCACTCAGTGTTGTTTACAATAAACATTTTTTTTTAAACTATTTTAACGATACATGTATGAAAAACGATTAAAGGTGAATGAAATCCAGATATGTATGTGCATTCAAATAATACAGACCAAAACAATTGTGAAAGTTTGAATAAATTTGGCTAAATCGTTCAAAAGTTATCATAATTTTGCTCATAAGTTTATCTAATACTTTTTATTGAGTATTCTTATATCGATATCTCATGTCACTTTTTGTGATGATCGTGCTGGGAACTGCCCATTTACTTTGTACATATATTTTCACTTCTTCATTTTTCTTCAAAATCTAATTTGCTCTTGCTTGTTGTTTAAGTATGTAATGGCAAATTAATACTGCATGCTTTTCTGAAAGAATTAGCTCACCTTCTCAATTTACACCTGAGAAAACTTAAAATTTGTGTACAAAATGAATGCGGAGTTCACACTCTCATCACACAAAAAAATGACAGTTACCAATTTGAGAATCTTCCGTAATGAGGATGAAATAAAATTTCAACATATATAACTCTTGAACGGGTCAGCAAAATTTGTTCAAACTTTCACGATTTTCTTTCTCGTATTGTTTTGCATTCTCAGGATGCATATAGATGTCTGCGCTTCATTCCCCTTAAACTCGAATGTTTGTGAAATTTTGGCTGAATTCTGGTCTATTAACTTATATAGACCTTATATGAATTCATACATGAACACCTATCGTGACTACATGTAGATGATTTGGACTCGAGCAGGCCCGTAGCCAGGGTGTTCATTGAGCAAGATGCTCGTCAAATATAGCGCTTTGCATCCTTTCATAAAACGAGCGACTTAAGATAATTGGTCTTTTACATTATGTAATTTTATATAATTATAATTATATAAGTTCAATTTGTTTTTACCTTGACCTCATGTGAGATTAAAATCACGTGTTCACAGATGATCATCGAAATAATATTGATCTTTTTATAAATTCTTGATGAAGTTATTTAGATAATACTATTGCCATTAGATTAAAAAAAACAATATTGAATTAGTAGTCTATGAAGTTCATTGAAGCAGCGTGCACGACGCGCGAGAGTCATATGGTTGGGTATTGTTTTAATATAAACTATCTCGTTTGATCTGAGTTGTCAGGTGAAAAATAAGCGTGTGAACACCTTTGATTTATTCATGACATCAAATCCTAATTTTATTCGCTAACAATGGAATTTATTACACTAAAATAATATTCATCAGCTGAATTAAACTTGTTTACGACTCGCAAAAACAAATGCAGGAAGACTGACCAAGGTTATCAATACTATGTCACTTCCGGGTGAATCAGATATAACCCTCAACAACTAGATGTCGATATCCTTTTTTGTAGTAGACCGATTTCGATCTAGAACGGATCCCGTTTTCTACCGCATTACCGGAATAAGACACCAATTAAGATTTGACCCAATTTCAATTAAACACTTTTCTGCGATAGTACTTATTCACATCGCGCATATACCTGGTGGCCATTACAAAAAGAGTGGTGATTTTGTATGTCATTACTTCATAACGTTCACGCGAGACCCCTCCTCCCCGACAAAAAACAACAAAAAACAAAACACGCGGCTGCTTCAACGCTTTAGCAAAATGGTAGTCACAAAATCGAGATCCAGATTCAATCCCAAATCTCTCAAAATGAAAAAAATATATAGATAGATAGATAGATAGATAGATAGATAGATAGATAGATAGATAGATAGATAGATAGATAGGTAGATAGAAGGATTTTTTTTCAATCTGGACTACTGAAATCCGGATTTTATTCAAAAATAGAGAAAATCTATTTGTATTCTTATACAAAGGTCAACGTATCAGTCTTTACATCACCATACACTCCCAGTGTTATGTTATTAGATACATTCCTGCTATTTTGATGTTTTCTTGTAAGCTTCCATGCCTTAAAACAAGATATTAATGGTGGAAGGGGGTTGCTGAAATTCATCACTTTCTATTCATCAGCACTCAAAAACACTCATGCTGGCAACACACATTTATTTATCACATGTAACATTTTATACAAACAAACAAAATAACACTAGAGACAATTGTTTCAGGAAAAAATATATAATTTATTTATAATGGCAAAATAAGTTTACGACGCATGAACCTTTCATGACAATTGTTTTAAAATACTATAAACACACAATTTAGTACTGAAAATTATCAGTAAACACAATAAAAAAAATGTGATGCCTCACTTGTCAGTCTTACAACATTAGCAAGACATATCATTTGCCTATACCAAGACTTAAATGAGGCATTTTACAAACTGTGAGGGTAGCACCTAGTATTGGATAGATAGATAGATAGATAGATAGATAGATAGATAGATAGATAGATAGATAGATAGATAGATAGATAGATATATCATAAAATCAATGTCAGGGAATGATAGCAAAATCATTTTACTTTCATGTGGTGTATTAGTCAGTCATAATAATAACTGCTCAGCGACCAATTTAGTTCAATTAATTCAATAGTTAAATTAAATTAATATTGTTAATGAATGATTTTTTTTTTATTAACAATATGATTAAAACTGGATTTGCTGTATCTGATGTCTATACAAAAAAACACATGTAACTTCAGACAAAGGTAAAAACATCTTACTCTACACGTCCTCTTGATTTCTTTAACAGGCCAATGCATTTCGGAAAACGGTACTTTTGGTCCCATCATCAAGGAAACACTAGTGAAGTCATTTATATCCGTGGACAATCCTATCCACGGGGCTACGATGTGTCGCATGGCCTACAGGGTCCCGGAGAACGCCACGGTCTGGCAGGGGATGTTAGCGGCCAATCAGCAGCATGGAGAGAACTTCACGTGAGTACCAACTCCATAATTTGATACACATTATTCATCTGTTTCCAGCTTTAAAGTATGTTTTAAATGAGAGTCATGTATAATTGAATGGGTCATTAGATATTATATATGATGTGTAGGTGTGTATTTGCAACGTTATTTGTACGAGTTTAATATGTATAGACGAACAGATCATAGTTAATACACGTAAATATAATGTAGATAATGTTTGATCTTTTCTAATTGTCGGAATGTTATGGATGATTAGATCAGATGTTAATAAATACAGATACACATATTATATAGATATAATGTGTAGATATAAAAATAATGGTATTTATAATTATGATATAGATAGATAGATAGATAGATAGATAGATAGATAGATAGATAGATAAATAAATAGAGATAGATAGATAGATAGATAGATAGATAGATAGATAGATAGATAGATAAATAGATAGATATAGATAGATAGATAAATAAATAGATAGATAGATAGATAGATAGATAATTTTAGATAGATAGATAGATAGATAGATAGATAGATAGATAGATAGATAGATAGATAGATAGATAGATAGATAGATAGATAGATAGATAGATAGATAGATAGATACTATAGATAGATAGATAGATATTGCAGATGAAGATATAGACATACACACTGTTCTATACCCAAATTCCGTGTTCGTCGACTCTCGGTCATTTTAAGAAAACACAGATCAGTCATTCTTCTGTGACAATGACAATACAGTCATTAAAAAAGTACTATGTCAGTGTATAGATGATACGAAGTGACATCTTATGTGATATGTAACATGATATTCATTATACAGAGAGTAAAGCAAATTACTGTTTAGACAATAAAATCGAAATTAAATTACATTTAGTTGAATTGAAATTGTTGTTTCAAGCAGGGGAAAATCAGGAAAAAGAAACATTGCTACAAGCTAAACGTCTTTATTTCATTTTTCAAATAAGCAATGTAAATTACCGTAACTCTCATAATGTGAATGAATCGAAACCAGTCTTTATAAATGGCTCTTAACCTTATTACGACGTTAAAGCGAATGTACACAAACAATTGCCTCAGTAATCATAATGGAGGGGCATGGTCCCGGGCCGTGGTCCTCCATAATATTTTACACCGAGTTTTATGCACACGTTTTCATTACGCAAGCAGAAAAAAAAAATGTTTCAATTACAGTGATTTCAAATGATACGTTTATATCGTTAACAATATAACGGTCCAACAATCCAACTAAGTCAATGAATATCTGAAAGGTGCTACTATATGTATCAACAATTAATTGCACAATTATCCACACATATGAACTCGTGAACTTTATTAGTGCCATAAAGCTCAATAAACACTTACATTTGTCACGAGTATGGAGACGATACAGTCCAACAATTCAAGTCCAAATTAAGCTGAAAGAAACAATAGCTTTTTGAAAGCCTTGCCCTAAAACTAATGAATATACGAGTAGATATTGTATACATTTTAGTTCTCAGAAATCATCACTACATTCTCAAGTTTCGGTATCTGTTGATGAAATAGATTAGTGAATTCAATTGATGCCAGTAATCAAAACACTTCTTTATCCTCTCTAAAGGCAGGAAATCTTATTTGTACCCTTCTCACAACACCACAAAACATCATTCATGCACTTAGGCTACTGATGAAGGATAGGTCTGTGAAATCTGAGGATCAGTAATTGCCTAAAATTTGAAAAATGTTCCCAAACCATCTTTCATCTTAGTGTGTGTTCTATGCTATATGAACATTTGTCTGTACGAGAAAATAATTCAAATCAAAGTCTAATGGTCACCACAATTCCACTAAAAATGCGTTTCTAGCTCCTATACTTTTCTACAGATTCATATTTGGTATTTTATTCTATATACCAGTGTAAATGTATTTATACTATGTTTATTATTAGGCACGCAAAATGGAGTTTTAATGAAATAAAGTTTGTTGTTTCTTTCCCTAGGTTCGATTCACCACTTTATCCGACGTACGGTCACACGATCATGATGACCACCATCGCAGGGCTGATGCCGCCTTTAGATTACTGGTGGGCCCTGTATGACGCCGCGACCAACATGCTGGCAATGACAATCGGTAGGAAAATATGAAAAATTTCTTCTATATTTCACTTTATAAGGTCTTTAGATTTGAACATCGTCTTTGGAACAATGCCCACAGAAGCTAAAGATTTTTCTTCTTTTTGCCTGTCAAAAAATGTTCTAGTTTTCGTTCTGACCGTAAATGTGATGTTCCGGCTTTAGCCACGGGGACATGGGGCAAGTGCCCCCCCCCAAAAAAAAAGGTTTTTGTTGAAATGTTATTGTTATGGAAAATAAAATACACACCATTTCACTCATATAAAAAGCAGTGCAAGGCATACATGTACAAAACCAGTGTACATGACCTAAAATATTATAAAACATTTATGATTTTCAAATTTTGCTGGGAGAGCGCCGAAAATCTGGCTACGGCCCTTGTGATGTCCAGTCGATCTTACATGATTGCAACATTTCGAATTTAAAAGTAAATATATCAATAAGAGAAACATCATTATCAGTGCTATTTTGTACTAAACAAGTAGATAAGACCAATAAGAAGTAAGAGTTAAAACAGAAATAGTTACGTTATAATAATTGCTAAAATTATATATAGAGAGAAACCTCGGACTTGCTACAAATATATGGGTCAGCGTAGGTCATTAGACATTTAGCATACCCAGGTTACCCTGGGCATCCCACGTATATTTTAGTCCACGTAAACCTAATCCCACCAATTATGTAGACAATACTTCCACCGTCATTTTCCCAAGGGATCTTTCACAA
Source organism: Eucidaris tribuloides (assembly GCA_001188425.1). NCBI lineage: Eukaryota > Metazoa > Echinodermata > Echinoidea > Cidaroida > Cidaridae > Eucidaris > Eucidaris tribuloides. Next base: position 4,716 of record JZLH01S0626845.1, on the reverse strand, counting down.
ATTGTGCATGACCGATGCAATGCACTTTTTTCAACTATGATTAAGGAAAAACTGTGTTTTGAATAATAGGCAAACAACACTGGTTGGACTTTTGAGTAATTTGTCCCTCAAACGACTAATTAGACAAAGACCATTGTATTCTGTATTGTAATAATAAATGTGGTTTTAATCCAATCGGGAACTATAGGGTGTACTTTTTTAGTTCACCACAACGAATTGAGGTCAAGTATAGTTTTTATGCAATACGTCTTGTGTATGTAACTAATTGGTATCATCTCATAACAGTTTAAATTTAACCTTAACAAAACGTCTTTTGATTTAATAAGTTTAAGCAAACGTGTATAATTTCTTAATATTTCCCGTGGAGCTTCCTCAAAATAAAGCAAACCGATTTTTTGTTGTACCCTTTTACTTTCATTATGTTTAATTATCCGTAATTCGTCTTTCGTTTTGACGTTTCATTTGTCTTTGTTTTACATATATGCTTTATTCAGTCATCTGTAATTTTGTATTGTGAATGTTTTTTTATGAAAATGTCAACTAAATGAACTTGAACTTGAACTTGAACTTTTTTCTTCATAGATGTGGACTCGGTTTACATACAAGAGGGGTCGTCGCACATCTGGCGATACACTTTCAACTACACCTCCATGGATAATTATACAGGTATACAATTTTCTAATTAGTTAAAGTTTTGAAGTAAAGGTCTTTGTTCGAAGTTGATTTCTGTATATCATATCGAAAAGCCATTTTAAGTTTTTTTTAATAACACATTACTTTTATTCAAAATTCCCTAAATTGGAATATATCATTGCTTTGTGTGTTTGTTTTCAAAAATTTCACATCCATTCTCATCCACATCCAATATTTTTTCTTCGTATGACGACGACATAGAATAACAAAAGCAATCGCTTTCCTATAGTGCGTACGCACCAGAATCTATTATTGACAGTTTGCTTTGTTCGAACAAGTTTTTACCTTTCAGACTTACACTTTTTTCATTGGACGCAACTAATCTACAAAAACATTACAAGCACGAAATTCACATGCCCAATCATTTTGCGTATAGGACCCTACACGAACGAGTTTTTCGTTCAATCTCGGGGAAATTTCGAACAATAATTTATAAACTTGTCATGATAGGCCTAACTTATCATGGTTGAATCGTGGTCGTATCAAGGTAGAACTAATGTGTCTTCGGTGTTTGTGGGTTTCGTGTAATGGAGGCAAGAAACAAGATGAATATGGAACGTGACTTCGATTCATATGCACAAGAAAATCATTTTGTTCAGATCGGTTGTGAGACAATGGTGAGAAAATGATGAGACAATCGAAATCTACTGAATCACTTCCTTGTGGCGTTGTGGTATATGTTTATAATCAGCGCCAGACACTTTAGCCAGAATATTTGACCTCTCGAAACATTTAACGGGAAATAATAACAAACAAGACACCCTAATTGTTTCAATTGTTTCCAGTGGTGTTTCTTGTCCAGTCTTTACGTTGCAACACAATAACACAAAGGTTCTCGTGAGATTTAATAAACTTGGGGGTTGGGGCGGTGAGCAGTCAGTAAGCAGCTGTGCAAAATCAATGCAATATTGCAAATTCTATATGCAAGACAAGATCATGTCATTTACCTTTAATTTTCTTTACACTTAAAATGTAGGATGTCAAAATTTAAGGAAAAATTGCAAATCCTTATTGCAGGGGTATGTTACAGTATTAGGCTGAGCTTCATCTTCAAGCAATGTCAAGCCGGTATATTCTGTATTATGCGCGTGAAATCATCATTTAGGGAATAAATTAAATCAAGGATAATTATTTTTGGTAACAACCGCTTACAAAAATATACATTTTATATTTTATATTTATTGTCCATAATGAAATCCATTTTGTTTACATGGATGACCTACATGTAGAATACATTGTATTGATATAAATATAACTTAATAAAAAGAGCATGAAATGAGTGCAAAAAAAAACACAAACTAACAATGGATACAGTTGTTGAAGTATGCTCTACGATATTGTGATAATATTTTTGATTTATTGCGCGTAATAAGTTAATGCTGCAAGAAGACATCGCCAGGTGCCCCCACCCCTAATAACAATACTAGCATGGACCCAAATTCGCTAAACATTGATGGTTTGAGCCTTAATATGCCTAGTTTTTCTTTCTACAAATACCAATTCGATAAACTTAAACTATACATTAATGGTAAGTATAATATGAAGTGTTCGATTGTTTGAGTAGGAAACTTTTACTAAACAGTTTGTTGGGTTGTGAGGCACCGCATAGTGTTATAACTTGAAAGCAAAGTGGTAAAATATGAAAAATACAAACAAACTTCTCACCAATCTACATCTCAGATGTATGCTAATATTCTACCCATTATATATATAATCATGTTGCACCGGCAAGACCTAGGTTGACATTCGACGGAATGGTTGCTTGTGTAAGGTGTGAGTTTATTTGTGTTAATTGAGCTACTCACTCTATAATTGATTTCTGTATTTCTTGCTATAATTAATTAGGGCCCTGTATCTCTTGTCTCCGATAACCTGCATCCATGCCTATTACTACGTCATTGCTTACTTCAGGTTTTCAGGGAAAACCCGAACTGTTGGATAAGGAACAGGACGAAGTTGAAGGCAGTTTTTTGCAAACAATTGTACTCTTACATATAAATGATCTAGCTGTATAAAGTGTTACGGAGGCTAATAGCCAAGTCTCTAGTTGTAAGTGAGTTCTTCATGATTTGTCTGCTGGTATTGTAATTTACTGATATGTAAGCTGTAACAGAATGTTGTTTATCGTATATTTGATTGGGTAGACCTTATAAGAAATTGAAATTGTATAAGAGCCTCGAAATAATTATGGATCCAATATAAACATATATGACAAATTTAAAATAAATTTAATACCTGTATGCTTATAATTTGATATAAGATTTAGTTTGATTTGAATTTTGTTTTGTTTTGCTTCGTTTTGTGTCGTTTCGTTTAATTTCATTTGAATTTCACGGTATGTGTTTTTTATTGCAATTATCATTCATTTTAAGTTAAATCTGTCTCCTTTTATCTTTCTACAGTGCAATGATAATAGACTCACGTGTCACTTCTGTGAATACGTTAGAGAATAAAGACGACTACGCTTGGGTACCATACAATTCTACATCCGGTGAAATGCTCCCACTCGGTAAGTCGAATATGGTTACTATTTTCATTTTCTTTAAATTTATAAAAGTGGTTTTTGGAGGATCGGGAGATGAAATGTTATTTACACCCGCAAAATTCGTGGTGTATTTTATTTACAATGTTTTAAATCGTCATTACGATACTTTCAATTGCTCAGACGTCCGAAAAGTTAGAGCGGTTGTCCATATTGTCTAGACTCTACACTCTAGAACTTATTGATATAATCTGTAAACATTGTAAAGATACTCTCTTGTCGCAAAATTGAAAAACATTCAAATCTGATTGAAATTTTACAAAATAAATGTTTGAAAATTTGCAGATGTACCAACAATATCTACAAACTTGTCAAGTACAAGTACTAGCAGTATAGTTATTGCTTATTCCCACAGATTTGCATGCAACTTCTCTCGAGGACGGCGATCACATTGTGTTTCGTTTCACCAAGATGGCGCCCAGTACAACCATATTGCTTCCGACTTCGACGAGGTCATCGACGACGTCATCGACATCGGCGATGACGACGAGGGATCTACCATTGACAACGGATGAAATACAGCAGATGACATCAGAGGAATTAAAACAGATTACCAGCGGGGGCCACAATTAAAAATAACAACTTTATTTTTGGTTACTTGTTTCTTCGGCGCCATAATATCATGGAGAGTATGATAAAAATGAAGGACAATACATGTATATTAATATTATAAAATACTCTTGAGTGAGTAGACTGATCAAGTGCAATGCGCCAAAAATTGTATAAATAATATTTGTATTCAGGAGTAAGATTAGCGGGATATTGAATTATGAGGCTTGTATTTGTATGAAAGTGATTACTGTGTGTATGATGTCTGCGTTTGTTATGCGAAGTAAAGTTTGTTTAAAGTACGTGGTGTGTATGAAATTAATGATGATGGCAGTAAGACGAATATATCTTACATCTTGTAGATATACTCATTTTATTATATAAATTTACGAATGTATCTATAGATATAAAAACATTCACGAACTTGAATCTATATGTTATGCTATAAGTATTTTGCATTAAAGGGCATTTGAAAAATAATATACTTCATTGATACTGCATTACAAGTTACTATTTCATAGATATAAAAACATTCACGAACTTGAATCTATATGTTATGCTATAAGTATTTTGCATTAAAGGGCATTTGAAAAATAATATACTTCATTGATACTGCATTGCAAGAGTTACAATTTCATAGATATAAAAAACATTCACGAACCTGAATCTATATGTTATGCTATATATATTTCGCATTAAAGGGCATTGAAAAATAATATACTTCATTGATACTGCATTGCAAGAGTTACAATTTCATGCAATTTTACTCTTATGGAAGAGAACGATTATCAAACTAACTTGCATGTATTATTAAATATTAATATATTACGCCCTATGTGTGTGCTGGAAACACAGTAGTGATATGAAGAAATGTGTAGATAAAATTGACGAAGGTAAAATTTTGAAAAGTGGGTAATATATTTATTGCTTTT
>JZLH01S0626830.1:75210-85229 GCA_001188425.1 Eucidaris tribuloides | reverse complement strand
CACGCGAAACACTCATTAAGGGGGTTATTTTGCACACAGAGAAAAACTTGTTTAGGGGGTGTCTGGAAATGATTTGGTCACGCATGTGTACAGCATTATGTTTGACTGGCCCCCCCGGGTAAAATAGCCCAGCAAATCCCCCCGAAATTGGGGGAAATCTGGTGCTATAAATATACATACAATTTATGTAGAAGAGCACTACTTGTAAGCTTTTATTACTTTATTTACTTGTTTCTCTTTTTTAAGACGTGAGAGAACTCAAATTGAAAATATACTTTCAAAAAATGTTGATGTTGCATATATATCATAGGCTCCTTCTTTTTTGCATTTTTTTGACAATCAAACACTCTCACGAGTCTCACCCTGTAATGCAATAACACTTGACACTTGAAAAAACAAAGACATTACCTCTTCCATTTTCCGGAAAATTTCTTCAAACTGTAAAGAACACAGATATATGTAAATCAATCAATCAATCAATATATACTAAATAACATAAGAATATGTTAATGTTACAAATACAGAAATTTCATAGGAACATCTAATACAATCGATATCAAAACCCCTTCTACCTGAAAGATAAATGTCCAACTATGCACCTACAGAGAAAGGACATTGCTCTATGAAAGACGCTGTCACCATTTGCTTTCATCATCATCATTTACTAGTAGTATTAAAATTAGTATGTATGAGTATCAGTAAAAGTATAATTATTATCATCATTAATATTATTATGTGTGTTTGTTTTGTTATTAGCATTGCTGTTGTTTCTGCTGGTGCTTACTACCACTACTGTTACTACTACTACTACTACTACTACTACTACTACTACTACTACTGCTACTGACTTCTTCTACAGTGGAATTGGTCTGCAGAGGTCAGTGACTAACTGGTATGCCAAGTACAAGAATGTTGTACATTTCCTTCCTGCCACAAATGTTCCAGGATTCTGAAATGTACCCAGTGGTTTCTAAATTAAACACATACCTCTCCAGCCTGTACAGGTGTGATGTGTTAATTTCAAGCAAAGGAATTTTGTTTACAGCAAAAACTGGGTTGTGCAATCCATCTAATTAAATATTAACAGACTACACCTGGATAAGTTTGTTGTACTGATCAATAACATTAACAATGGCATTTTATGTACATTGAAAGTGTGTTGAACAGCTCTAATTAAATACGGACTAGAGCAAACATGGAGAGGTATGATTTGTGTTTTCCAATTGGTGGATATTGTGTACAAGCTGTACAGCTAATATGCCTAATTAAAAATTAAGACACAGCACATCTGATTATGCTTACAAGTACTATCAAATCAGTATCTTTTTTTACCAGCCAAGCATGCATCTTAAAAATTAGTTAAGTTACATTAAGTATAAAATATCTATGACTTTTTACATATTAATCCCTTGTACTTGACTGACATTTTTTTTTAGGGGATAAAGAAGAACTAATTTCAACAGAAAGAAAGATCTGTGTGAATATATGCATTATTAGGAAAATGATACAGTTTGGTTGAACTGTATCAATAGTTTGAGCATGCGCAAAATGAAGGTGCTTTTCACTCGGACTACCAATTACCTATTCGTCGCTCTGCCGGCGGCGCAGAAATTACAAAATAATTTTTACGTTATTGTATAGCCGTAGAGAAATCACCATCATTTTTCTTTCTCGTAGGGAAGTAAATATCTGTTTCTTACTATAGAGTCTACAGATAAATGGTTTCAGATGTGGAATATAGAGCAAATAATCACCTTTTGGTTTCAGGCGACAGGATAAACTATCACTTCCACAATGATCTGAATGTACAGGCTATATCATTCCTCAGCTTTGCTTCTAACAGAAACATACATGTAGCTTCATTGAGATCGCCTCGAAAGTGATACAGTACTTTGTCCCATAACCTTGACCAACTTTGATCATTTGCTTATTATTTATAAATAAGAAAAGATTTTGCCAATATTTCTCTTACAAAGTTAGGTACATGTATGTTAGACTGAAGTACAAGCATCTATGACTTTTACATGTTTATCACTTGCACTTGACTAACATTTCAGGGTCATACATTTACAATTCCATGAAATTGTTAATTTGACCATTTATACAGTTTTAAAGCATGTAAAAATATGTCACTGCAATGCCAGCAAGCTCCCAATTTAAACATATTTAAATATTTTTAAAATATCTTGACTAAATGATTTTCCATGACTTTTCAGAAGAAATTGATGAAATCGCTGACTTTCCAGATTTTTTGCTTTTGGAAAAAGTATTCTCAAATTCCCCGACTTTCCAGAAATTCCCTAACCCATTCAAAGCCCGACATTCTTTTAGAGGATAAAGAAAAACTTAATAAACAGAAATAAAGATCTGTAATATGCTACAGGTTGGACTGTACACATGCTGCACATTTTGTATAACAATCTGACATCAAACAGTTCTGAAACTGTTCATCTGTACTGATTGTGCAATACACAAACCTGGTGTGGGTTTTCCCCACTGATTTCAACATGCTACCTTGTTTGCTTAGAAATGGAGAAACACAGCAATACTCATTTTCTTTTTGAAGGACATACATGTACCTCCTTTTTTTACTTCTAAGCAATGTGTGAATCTACCACAGTGGGTTTTCCCCACCAATGTTTGTTTAGAAACCAACGTGGCAGCATTATTTTTTGTTAGTTTAGAAACAAAGATGACAGCTGGCGTCACTGTGTTTACATGTAGATGAAAGGGCAGTGATATGATAGGAAGAAATTGAAAATGCCTCAAGAAGCAAATGATTTGAAACATATACCAAGATATACATTGACTACAGTGTATATCCATGGTGAAAGGATTTGTCTTGTGTTTGAATTTGATCACTCAGGGAGAAACAAGCATGCATTTACTGTTAACTATTTCTGACTAGACCTATTCATAAATTATACCTAAAACACAATTACTAAGATAAACATCTACAAAATTAAAATATCATTTGGTGCAAGAAGTTGATTGTGTCGGAAAAATATGGCTTCAAGCATGTAACATTACAGCATTGCAGAATGCCATGCATTCAACTGTCTTTACTTCAGGTTCACGCATATATTAGCATAATATCCAAAAAAGTGTCCACTCCTTCTATAACACCTCCCTGATACTACTTGTTTGTTTAACGCAGCATCTCATTTTCAAAGCCCAAGATTTGTTCAATTTCTCTGTTGATTGTGCAATACATGAACAAATGGTGTGGTTTTCTCCACCGATTTCAGCATACTAGTTTGTTTGCTAAGTAAACAATCAATACGGCAACAATCAGCCATTTCTTTCTTCAAGGATAAGCCTCTTTCTGATTTTAGTGCAATATATGAACCTGTTCATGTTGTCACGGGGTTTTCTATGATGGCAACATAAAGGATCAATACAACAATACTCATATTCTAAGCCCCCAATTTGTTTTTTTGTATTGATTGTGCAATACACGAACTACTGGTGAGATTTTCTGCACTAATTGCAGCACACATGTTGTTTGTTTGCTTAGGAATGGATGAATATAGTAATACTTATTTTGTCGTTTTTCAAGGACATATCTCTTTTGTTAGAGTTAACAAGTCATATGTGGACATTCTGTACCATACTAGTCACAATTTTATAGTTAAAGATGAACTACAGTATTGGTTGATGATGAAAAATCTTTCATCAGAGTTCCCAATTTCATTGGTTTCCAGCTAAATCATATAACACTTGCATTAAATTATGGGAACAGTTCATTTCAAGTGTAATAAATAGATGTAGGATTGGCAGTTTAAACAGGTGATTTTTTTTGCTGCTGGCCCTAGCATTGCAATATTCACAATTAACATTGTCCCACATATAGATTTCTGTGTCAGTACTTTGTCAGCACAAAAATTTGTGTAGAGGTGTTTGCTAAAAATGAAGTGTTGTATTGTTTCAACAACTCCTTTCCGTACTAGAATGACATTTTCAGAATACCACCTGTTCATAAATGGTTTGAACATAGTTGATATCAAAATGATGTAGTTCTACGACTACTCCATCTTATTTTTAAGTTCAAAGGAGTGTTCTTGCTCATAGAGGGTACAATCTCACAATTTCAGTTTAGAACATAAATACTCTGGCCCATCTAAGCCCATTTGGTTGTCTGAACTGTACTCACCCTTTCTTGAGTTTCTTCTATGTCAGCCTGGTGATGGAATTCAAAATCGTACATATGCCGTTTTCCCTACAAATACAAAAATATAGAAACCCTTATCAGTGCTTCTTCAAACTTCATCATTAATATCATAACTCTTGCATGACTATCACTGTCTTTCAAATGCACAATCTTAACCCATCCACGCACAGGTTTTATTTCATCATTCAAATTGGAAACATATTTTCTTAATTTCTTTTAGCGGCACTTCCAAAAGAGGTGTAATGCATTACAAATAACAAAAAATAAAAAAACAATTTGACATAATTTTGGGGTCAAACATTGCCAATTTGCATGAGAAATAGCGGACATTTAATCATTAAAAGCATTGCCAATTTGAAGATTTCTTGATCATTTTTCATTTGAAAAAATACTGCGACCGACTCGCACATTGGACTGTGATAAATATAGGCTCAAACTGAAGCTTTTGAGCAATTTTCCTTTATCTTTTACTCCTAATTCATGAGTAATGATAAGAAATGTTATAAATTCCACAAAATGTGGTAGATCCATACAATATGTTTTGTTGACAGCAATTTTTCTTGTGAAATAATGGACCCTTGAATTTAAAATATCCCTATTCTGTATTTCTGCTAACAGTTAATAAGCACTCCAACTGCACACTATCAAGTAAAATGAGAAAGTCAGTTCTGCTGCTGATTCTGTTCTTTTGCTGTTGCCATAATTATCATAGTAAGTAAACTATGGACATCACATTGAATGTTCCTGCAAAAAAATGCACTAGTTACCTGCTACACATTAATTTAGAAATATAGAAATTTAGAAAAGACTGATGTTAAATTCTATAACATACCTTGCTCTTCATGTATGTATCTATTTAACTGATTCTGAGTGGTTCAAATATATCAAAAATGTGTGGATCTTGGAATATATGGATCAAATTCAGCTGATTATAGCCATGCCCAAAGCAAACATACAAACAGACAAAAAGTTATTATCATTACAAGCCCAAAAGGCATTTCCTCACTAAGTCACCATGGTGAATATTGTTCTTGTTGGAATACATATTCATTAGCCTTTTCCATTTAGGATTTTCATCAAAGTACGCTCATTGATAGGAGGCATATCCAACCCACCACACCCCCACTCCCCCCAATCTGCACTTACACTGAAATTAAACATGTAGTACATTTCTTACCTCATCACTTAAAGTTGCATAAGCTTTTTGCAGAATTTGAAAGGCTTCATTGGCTCTGGGTACACTGGTCTGTACAGGAAAGAGAACACAACGTAAATTACAAACAGTATAGTGTCACTCGATAAGACCTTCAAAGTGTGGGATAGGTTTAAGTGACTCCAGCCTGAGATATCTCACTCTTAGTCTCCAATGGGTCATAAACATTTCAAATCATTATATTCTTATTCACATTTACTTGTAACTCTTCACATGCCGAAGTCGCAAATATGCACCACACAATACATACGATATCTATAGATTTGTAATCTTATGTACTGTTTAAAGCCCAGTATTTAAGTTTTCGGGATTTTGATATATAATTGAAAGCTATGCCGCCAATGGTCATACCCTGCAATATATAGATTCTGTGAACGAATATGGTTCTAGTGTTTTTTATTAATTATACTGACATAAATACTCGTGGTACCAAAACACTCCCCAAATTCTTATACATAATTATAGACCATTCTTATAAGGGTTGAGAAAATGGTCTCTTAGAGGAATTATATACATGTGTATATACCTCATCTGATAGAGCGACGCAGCTCTTTCAGATGAGGTATTAATCATATAACATTTTTAACCCTTTGGTATTGCTGTAATGTAAGTGAGAGTGGTCAAAATTTTGTCGGGGGTCGCCCCCCACCCTCCCCCCCCCCGACTATTTTCTATTAATTAATTTTTAAAAAAAATCAAAGCACAAAAATAAAGTTAATATTGAGTTATACTCTCATCTGAAAGAGCGAGTCATGCTTCTTTCAGATGATGGTATTAACACATGTAACCTTAAATCTTTTGTGGTTAACCTTAAGATGCTTATAATGTAAATTTTGGGGGGTGTTCACTCACAAGATTATTTCATTAAATAATTAAAAAAAACTACAGACATTCATCGAATCTATTTTTTGCAGAGGGTTTATTTGCTTTGGCGGGCATAAAGCTTTTAAATAACAAAAAATCCACCATAAACTTCAAACTTGGGCTTTTAAGAAGTTTTCAAAATTATAACACATATATGCATATTCAAATTCATTGACATCAGTGATTTTAATCCATTTTATTTAAATTGCAAATACTACTTCCATCACCTCATTTACAAGTGGTTTGATGGTTGGCTATTTACCAGGATATTCAAGTACTCCCCCCCCCCCTCCAGGTGGGAAATACCAGGAAATGCTGGGAAGTACTCCGGATGAATACAGAGTACAGGGAAATACTATAGAATGCTTGGGAAATACCTGGGCAATAACTGAAAATATTCAAGATGTATATTTCATAGTATTTCCCTGTATTTCCCATTTTCCTCAATATATTATCGAGGTGGTATTTACCGCCAGTATTTCCCATTCCGGCCAACCATAGTTTAGACATCTGTTTGAACCCTAACCTCTTCCCTTTAACTCTGTGCAGAGGGATAGGTTGCCAGAACTAAGTCATACCCATAATGTTTTGGCCGTTTTTTTTTGGGGGGGGGGGGGGTAGGTGAACTACAATTAAATGTTTCAACGTTAATTTAAATTTTGGAGAATTATGAAGGCAAATTTCCCTCCCCTACACACGACACTCACGTACCTCTACAAATTATTTGCAGACGTGCAATTAAAAATGAAATACTTACTTTATCGGGATGGACTAACATGCATTGTCGTCTAAAATACTTTTTAATCTCTTCTTCCGTGGCGTCATCAGCTACTCCTAAAACTTCGTAGAAATTTTCAGCATCACAATTTAAGAGTCGATGAATGGCACCATGTTCTGGGTGGACAATGATAGAAATGGCACACAATAATGATTTATTTTGGAGGTGGGAGGGGTATTTGCATCAACTTTTATTTGTGAATCAACACACAATTGGCTTTGGTATTATTTAACTTTTGAAAACAGTAAAATACACATAGAATGGCATAAATATCCAATTATGAATTCATCATTACACAGATAGGTACAGTTACATGTACCTTATAACTGTAAAATCTAGCAACAAAATGAATAAGAAAAACCAGTAAAATAATTGTTTGTTACAGCGTCTCAAAATACACAGCGTAAAATCTCTAACGGTCCAATTCTTGTAGAAATCACATAAATTATAATGTGCCAAGGCCCATTTATGTTTCACCACTTTATTGAATAATACAACTTGAACAAAAGAAAAGAATATACAAGAAACTAGAAGAAAGGCACAGGACATGACGACATAAATGCAGAAGCCGTAAATACAGGGAATATAATGCATGATCATAAATCCACAACACAATAGTAAGAAACTGACTTCATACATATAAACAGGGATGGAGTCGACGCTGACAGTTTCAAGTCACGAGGCCACTGGAAAAATATTGTTCCCGTAAGCTTTGTGCACATGACTCGGTCTGAGGCCAAGGCCAAGGCCGGCAAAATCTGGTCTCGACTCAATTTCTGCACATAAATATAGAGCATGCTTCTACTTCAAAGTTGGCAAGAAAGTATGTGGTAAAGATGGCCATTAGGTTAATTCTCCCGTACATGTACACGTACCACTCTTGACAACAAGAATTCTAAGACTCATGTTCACCCCATAGTGATTCCTTGTAACAGGGTCAATATCTGTGCAACTTACCAGAGGTGGGCAATTCTATACTGTGTGCCTGCCGTTTCTTCTGCTGGTCGGTCCTCGGTCTGCTCCCCTGGTTGTTTTGGTGGCTGCCCCAGGCCCCACTACCCCCACCACTGTGGGATGATGAGTTGGAACCAGCACCACCCCACCAGCTTCGGCCGCCATTGTTGCCACTTTCCCAGCTGTTCCTGGAATGACTTTCCCGGTAGCGATACGGACCTGATTTCATGTGCTCCGACCACATGTCCCACAACAGCTTGCCTTTCCTCAGCAAAAACTTGAGCACATCTTTCAATCTAGAAGAAAATGAACAAGAACAGCAGTGCAGACAAAAATCACAAATATTGCAAAGTAAAAGACATAGAAGCTGGCATCATAAATATTGTTCTTGGGTAAGACTCTTTATCTGCATTACCTCTCTCCACCCAGGAGTATAAATAGGTACCTGGTAGGGTGAGAATTACTTAGTTTTGTCTGGTTTGATGCGCTTCCTTGGCAGCTCAGCTAGGAATACTCCCCAGGTAGTGGAAATGCTGCACTTCTCTGTGCAAGTTTGAACTGTATCCCAGTGACCAGGGTAATAGTATCCAAGCACAAACAGACTGATCTCATCACTATGATGTGCTATATAAGAATGGAAAATTATTATTACTACTACCATTTTGAGGAGTTTTATTTATTTTTTTTACAGAGTGTTTTGAAAAAAAGCAGAACCCAACTTCCACCAGGAATATATTACGTTTATTGCAATATGTCATCGGAAAAATAATTTATTACTCTTTCATTCGATACCATATAGCTTTGAGTTATCGAATTGCAAACATTTAAAATGAGTAATGTAAAATTGCTTTGTGCACACGATTTAAACCCATTCATCAACATAGTAACAGATGGTGATTCACGGAGACCTTCCCTTTTGTTCTTTTGTCTTGTCATCCTATTGTTCCAATTGTTTAAAAGCAGCAATCCAACACATGCTGCATGCTAACCCCCATGTTTGATTACAGAGGAATGGGCCAGGAATATCTCCAAGCAGTTAACAACTGCTCTCCACTTTGTGCACAAAGTACTTTTTACCTAACCCTTTTTAAAGTAAGTTTTACTCGATCATGCATGACGTTATCACAACATATTTGGTATCAAATGAAAGAGTATGAATTAACCATTTACATGATAAACTGTAATAAATAAAATTATGTTTACTAAATAAAATACTGAAGATATTAAAACCTGGGCCTGATGTTAACATCAAAAATACGAAATGTGGTCCATCATCAGCTACTCCTACAACTTTTTTACAAATTTGTTCAATGATTGATGCATCACAGACATGTATAACTCCAAAAGTAAATCATACCTGATCTTATTCTAATAATCCTGATCTGAACTGGTTAGTTTTAGATATGCAGGAGCTGAGGAGGGGCAGATTCACTATTCCCTCTTCCTCAATCTCAGTTCTTGAGGCATGTTTGACTTCTCCCAATCATGTTGCTGACCTTTAAACTACTTTGCTCTATCCATTAAATAGTTGTTTTTTTACAGAGATTTCTATATCAATTAACAAGTTGATATTCTTACACTGACAGCAGAAACGTTAGCAGCACAAGACACAGTAGAACTGTAAAGAGGACCATCCAGCAAACGCCATAACCAAACTTCTTCATGAACTTGAACCACCATTCTGAAATTGTTAAAAACAAAAATGATTACAAAAAGATATTTGATGAAGTCCAAATCTGGTCTGTAATTTTCTTTCACCAGCTACTTAATTTCCAATCTAATTGGTATTGACACTGAAAACAAAGCAGAGCATCAATGACGTATGAACACATAGTAACTTGTCACTTCTATTAAATCTATTCTGGTCAGTATATATAAGTAAAGAAAGTCGGGTGGGAGTGGGAAATAAAACTAGCACAAAGGCAAATGTTGACAAAGGATTTGATACCAAGTGTCATTGACATTAATGCTTACTGCATTTGTGACCTGTCACCACGATACTCCGACAAAGTCGCACATCTTATAAAACATAAATACAG
>JZLH01S0626830.1:31982-45828 GCA_001188425.1 Eucidaris tribuloides | reverse complement strand
AAAAATCAACTCTCAGAGGGTACTTTTTAAATGAACTTCAATAAACCAAGAATGTATCCATTTTGCCAATGCTTGTAACTTCCTGTAGATTGATATTTACCTGAACAGTACTCACTTCAAATATTTAAGTAATACAATACACAATGAATCACCAGTTGTTCTATATTGCAACACCCACTGTCAAGACGATTCTATTTGTCCAGAGTGAACAGATTTTTGTCAATCACCACATACCCGACTTAAATGGAATGTCTAAAATTACCAACATCACCATCCCTGATGTAAATTTATCACATAAAAGGCTAATACACATCGTGACTTTGCAACAACAACAATATAAACAACAACAATAATAACAATAATAATAATAATAATAATAATAATAATAATAATAATAATAATAATAATAATAATTATTATTATTATATTAATTATTATTGTTATTATTACTATTATTATTATTGTTATTATTACTATTATTATTTTCAGTGGGGGGGGGGCAAAGCCAAAAAGGGGCACTTTGTATATGTCAAAAAGGGCATTGGTGGTATGCAGAAATATTCACCATCAAATTAAGTTTTTACTTGCAGTTGATGCGTGTTTTTGCTGAAATGTAACTTGAGCACCCCCTTTTTTATTTTTTTCCCAATTGTTATAATACAATGTATTTATTCCGCGAGCGAGCGGTTTGGAAAATTTGGAAATTTGAAGTACTCGCTTTGTGGTCTATTCTGGCACTACGACTCTGATTTTATTGGTAGGCCTAGCGTTAAAAAGATGAAGAACGTCATGCATCATGCTAGATCAAACAAATCCATAGGAAACAATGAGCAAACACTTTTTGGAGGGCAGAAATGATGATGAAAACCACGTAGTTTGGTTATGAAGAACAGGAATGGACTTTCCCGAGTAAAATGTTCCAATTGATCTTCTTTTTAAAACATAATATTTGCATTGATTTATGAATTTGTCAACTTGTCAAAAATTATTGGGGGGGGGGGCGGGGGGGGGGGGGGCAAATTGACATATTCGCCCCCATATTTTCATGGTGGGGCGATCGCCCCCCGCCCTCCCCAGGATCGATGCCTCTGCTCACGAAAGACACTTTTTGTCGCTTGAAGATACATCAAAATAGGGCCATGTTATCAAGAAAAGAGATGGAAGAGTCCCAATTTTGCCACCCTGAGGGCACTATATGAGATGCCAAATGCCCCTTGTAAGCACATAATGTGACACTTTGTGAACAATGTACCCACTTATTCTCTTTACTCTACAATTTGCCCCATTAGGGGGCGAAAATACATAGAATAAATCACGATACATAAATAAATCACTGTCAACCAAAGAAAAATCACGTATTATCAAAAACAAGTTTCACCTCACTCAGTCTGTGTACAAACCAAAAGAGGGCACATTTCATTTAGAAAAAGACTGGAATGTAATAAGGTTAGTCAACCGTTAGTGGGGCAAACAGACAGTGCAGGGAGGGCCTAATTTTTGCAACCCATGCATGAGGGAACTAAGATGAGAGGCCACTAGATTGCCCCTTTTAGACAAAATGTGCCCTTCGTTGAACAAGTTACCCAATTATGACTTCTCTGTACTGTATGGCGTGCCCCGTCAGGGGCCAAAAAAAAAGATCAAAAAGAATTGAAAAAAACAACAACATAATATTATAATATATAATAGATAATAAATAAAGGAAAATCATCTTCGAGGAGGAAAATGCATCGTTTAAAAAAAAAGGTGTCCCTTCAAAAAAGGGCACATGTCACATAGAAAAAAGGGCATTTTTTTGGGGGGGGGGGCAAGCAAGTGCCCCCCTGATTCAAACACACAACAAAGTACGAAGGTATGCATCATAGTGGCCGCTACTTCAATAGAAAAAGTACTCTTACACCTGTTTCCTGTAAATCTCATCATTACATTTTACAATGTAAGTACAGGATCCCTGTTTACACATGCTACACATTATTTTGTAAATTCCAAAGTAGAGTTTTGTAGCTAAAACCCAACATGAAAAGACCCCTTTCAAGCTGAGTTGATGACTTTAACAACGGCAACAGAAAATCAAATCAGTCAAACCTGTACCACTTCTTTATAGCAGCAAACCTCCCAATAGACAGGGCTCCACACTAACTTTTTTTGTTACTTGCCCTTTGGGCAAGTAAAATTATCACTTTCAGATATTGACTTGCCTGAAAGCAAAAATTACTTCCCCCTCCTCCCCTCCAAAAAAAAAGAAAAATAAAGAACATGAAAATCATAATTTTTCACTGAATATAAAGAGTTGTGAAATTCTACAATTATACACTACCCATCATCAATGACACATGAAATAGGACAGGAATACTGCACATAGACACATGACATACTGTTGATGACATAAAACTCATGCTTACAGTGAAAACAATGTTAATATTTTGTAGTTTTACACTATACTTACACATAATTTGTTCACTTTTGGTAAAATTTCAGGACATGTTGTCCGCATTTGACGATTAAATTTGTACTTGCCCAGTTGGGCAAGTAAATTATAATATTTTGATCTTTTACTTGCCCCAGGCAAGTGGGCAAGTGCCAGTGTCGAGTCCTGCCATAGAGGCCATTGAAATGATTCCCATGAGGACAAATTATATGTCAATAAACCTGTCTACATCAGCCACTTACAACTACTCATATTATTGTGGGTCATATTATTGTGTGTCACTTGGGTGGCTACTCTATACACAGGTTGCATTGTACTACATGTGGTTCAACATAGGCACAGAGTTGCCAATGTGGGTGAATCCATTTGCGTGAGACTCCCATAGGCCAATGATGGAAGTGAGAGGTCCAAATGTGTGAGATCAATAGAAATGTATGGAAAATCAAACAACATTTTTGCATGAGAAAGGGCCAAAATGCGGGAGTCTCACACTCAATGTGTGAGAGTTGGCAGCCCTGTAAGCAGTGGCAAGAGTTATCAAGATGTTCAATAGTACATAGGAAATTGCGTAAATTGTGTATTAGCATTAAAATAGCCTATTAAACTTCTCTTCTTCGCCAAATACAAACACAACACTTTACAATAAAAGATTTCTGTTACTTTATACAGATACATAGAGTACAAATGTTTGAGAAATTTCAAAAAAGCTACATACATGATGAATTGTGCTACTTAATTGATAATGTTCGGTAATAAAACTTACTTTGCAGAGAAGAACATAATGTAAAATGTTGGGATTATACAAAAATATTAGAACCTAGTGGCTCTGCAATTATTAGAAAATGTTTGCAATCAGTTTGGTTTAAAACACACACTTACACAGGTTATCTTTATAGTTATGCTAGAAGTAAATGACAAGTTAATGGTTTATGTTAAAAAGGATAACTATATGTAGGACAAAGAAAATAGTCTGAAAAATATCAATCCAAAAGGAGAAATGAAAATAACAAATATGAAGACAGATCCCAATAAACATTACAGATCTAACAAAGAAGGCAGGATTAATTACAGTGCTTGAATTTAAGCCAGTAAACCATGAAACCCACATAACCCATACGATGATGTGACATCTTGGAAGCTAGACATGTATAAAACATGAAGTACAGATGACTAAGCATAAGTCAATCTCACTGACGGTGAATTATTACCTATCTTGAATATATTGACATTCACAATTTTGGCTTTTTTTCTATCGGACATTTGTCTTATAAGTCAAAATTCTAATTCTAGTTTTGCTAACGTTGAATATAATCTAGAGTCCCAACATGTGTTAAATCATTTTCTTAAGTCAAAGTGGCCACAGCTGTAATTCTTGATGGTCTTTAGTACATTGACCTGATCTCTGCTTGTCAGCTTGGCCAAAAAGATGTCATAAATTTCCCCCCTTCTCTCTGCCTTTCTCATTTTCCCCCTGCATTAGTTGAATCATGATACCTTTAGCCCCCATTTCCCAATAACTTAAAATGTGTACAAAACTTGTAACCCAAATTTCATCTGAGTAAAAGTGATTTGTGGGGTCCCAGTGATTTGACTTGTGCAATTGACTGTATCTAGTATCATTTCTTTAAAATGTGCCTCATAAATGATGATTCAAATCAAGGTGTTTTTCAAATTAGTGTTGCACGACTAAGTCGCCAAAAGGCGGAGTCGTGACTATCGTTGAAGAGTCGCGACTCCGACATCAGAAATGCAAGAATCGACTCCTTGTAATCACATATGTATGCCATATAAACCAGTCAAAACATCAATGACGATGTGTGGAACTATGGCAAAAAGGTCAATATTTTAATGATCGTAATCACAGTTGAAAGTTGAGTTTACTGAAATCATTGAAGGAGGATTGTATTGGCTGTAGTGTGCTTACTTTTACCTATTGCCGACAGAATTGAACGCTGAGAGTCGGCAAATAGTCGGAGTCGCGACTTTTGCTCGGCGACTAGTCGACTCTTTAAAATCCTGGAGTCGTGCGACACTATTTCAAATCATGACCTCTGTAATAAAACATGCTCTCCCAAATCTCCCACAAATACCAGTTGACCCAGAAAAAACAAATACTTCATATTTCTGTAAGTTCCAATGGCGAGATACAATTCATTTTGGATTCTTTGGATAGACAAATCTATATAATCTGAGACAAATTATACCTCAATCATCAATTTTGTTCAGATACTTTTCATTTTAGGGCAGTTCTTTTAACCCGTTGGAGACGATTTGATTTTGTTATAATACAAGTTTTCCATAGACTCCAACACGAGTTAACTCGTACTTAGTCTCCAAAGGGTTAACCGATGTAAATTTGGTATGCACACGCCAGTTTATGTGTAATTTCTATGGGATGCCATCAACAGGACGCATCGTTCCCACTTTACCACAAGAAAAGCTGAAATCCACTGCTTTGCAAAATTGGCTTTAAAATGAAAACTACTGAACAAAAATTGACAATCTAAGTGTTGCGTTACTGAGCTAAGAATTGGAGGAATGAGAAAAAACAGCAATTTCTCTTGGATAAAGAAGAAAAAAAAATGTCCATATTAGTATTCCATCTTTTCATAGGCCACCTGGCATAACAGATACACACACATACACTGTTCATAATGAAACATGCATACATGTACATGTCAAAGTCAAGGTTATACAGTAAGAGTTCAATGAGGCCATACTACAAGGTCAACAGCTGTGAAATTCACCCAAGGGGATTCCTTGTTCCTTGACAAACTCCACAAAATTTGTACATATATTCATACTGGCAAAGTTTGTATAAACACTCGAGTTATAGTATCCAGCATAAGAATATACATATTTATAATAGGACCGATATCTACAAAGAATATTAGTGGTGGTGGTAGCAGAACATTAACAAGTACAGTAGTACAACTGAGCAAGGCGGATAAAAGCACGAGAGAAACTCAAAATAGACCAAGAGAGCAAAAAGAAGCACAAAAATGCATTTTTTTCCCAGAGATATATGGTACCGGTACTTAGTAAACAGTATTACAAACACTGTCTTTATCACACATACTCCAGATTACTGGTATACATCAAAACAATCCCTTTACCAGAAGACTAAAATAAACTCTGAATGCCTGAATTAGCACATAGTATTGTGAATAGTTAACCTGTACACATATGTTTGCTTTATAAGTTAGCAAATAATAACAAAACCTGAAAAATGTCCCCAGAAACTTTGATGCTATATAGTGCATGATACTGAAGTTGGTGCTAGAATACAAGTGTTTAATACTGGTATTTTTCACTGTTTTAGCATTCAATAAAAAAAAATACAGGACTATAGATTTGTTTGCTTCAATTCACTGAAACTTTGTGACATCACTGTTCATTATTGGTGTTAGGTTTGGAATGATTGACTCATTACACACCATGTTTAACACCCTGCTGTACCACATTAATTCACTATGAGTTATTTTTTGTTGAAAAAAAAAGAAATACGGGAAATTCCTATGTACCAGTACGAAGAATCCCATATTGTGAGATTGCTAGCAGGGGTGGGGGAAACAATAGTACCCACCGTTTCGTGACGGGCATTGAGAGAATATATACAGATAATGAATGTTTATGAGTGCAATGAACAGCATATTTCATGAGGTGAAAGATGAAATGATCCATTCAACGAGGCGCAGCCAAGTTGATTCGATCAATAATTTCATCTTTCACCGAATGAAATATTCTGCCCATTACACAAATGAAAAAAACATTTATTTGTTTTATATGACACCTAAACCTAGATCCTTGTCATTTGATGTTTTATCAATTTAGAAACAAGAGAAAAGGGACTTACACTTACATTTTTATTCGCCGGCCGTGTAAGGTTACATGTATGATGTGAGATTGCGAGAGAGTGCTGCTGTGCTAGCGCGCTCTCCGTCAATGCTTGATCGTATGCACACTGCAAATGCATGCGTCTTACATACATAGTGTGCTGGGCTCTATCGGCGTGCGTGGAAATGGATCAAATCGCATGGATCCTAGTTTGCACGGCAAATGGATCCACGTTTGCACAGTAAATGGATCCATGATTGCACGAATGATGATGTAATAGTGAAATGGGCCAAATGATCAATATCAAACAACCATTCAAATGACAAGGATCTATCTAGGTGTCATATAAATATATAATAGACTTATGTGTTACTGTGCAAGTCAGAAAACGAAGCACGCACGGGTAAGGGCGAGCAGATCAGAGATTGAAGCAAACAGAGTTAAACAACCACAGCTCTTTGCAGGGTGTTGGGCAATCCATAAAGCCATGCTGCTTCCAATAAAAGAAAAGTTGTGCATCGCTGCGCAAAATGCATTAATAATAGCATGAGTATCACATAACAATATTCTGACCCAACTAATTTGTGACCAAAGCACAAAAAGGAATTATACAATGCAATAAAGATTAGAATGGTATAAGTAGTTAGAATTATATAAATACACAGTATGGAAGACACAATATCTAGTTAAGGCAAAGAATGATGGCATTGCATTGTGAGTTGAATATTAAAGACCAAAGTTCTCTGTGATGCAGAAAATGCACAAAGTTTCTCATATGTAAGCATGCACAGCTGTGCAGAAATCCCATTTTCTGGAACAAGTGATAGTCAAACATATCTTTTAACATTGAAAGATTATACTTTTTCATAATCAGCAGAGATATAACTCAATGATTTGAAAAATAGAGAAGGTTCATCATGGAATTATCTGATGAAAATGATCTTACGAGTATTTTTTTTTTTAATATATACATGTACACCCTTTGTATGTGTGTAAACCACTGAGCGTAAAATTTCTATGCTGAATTCAGTTGTATTGCACCATTTTACAATGAGTAACAGTCACACACAGTGCTTGAGACCTGCCATATTCATCTAAAAAGTTAGATGAAAAAGGAAGTTATGTAAAACTCTGTCCTTCTACATAGAAAACAGAATTTCAATTTTAAACAATCAAAATACAACCCCCCCCCACACACACACACACACACCCAAAAAGAAAACCCCTGGAAATAAATGGAGTAAACTGTAATATCTGATTTCAAGAAAATGGGATTTCATTCAGAAAACTTGGTTCTTTATCGAATATGAGGCAAAAGGAAGCAAGTGAATAAATCTCCAACTGATGATCAGTGGTGTATCCGAGACCACAGGTTCTGAGACCGAGGCCGCCCCAAAATACAACCTTCTATAGTGTTTGCACAGGTGACTCGGACCGAGACCCAGGCCGTCCCAAAACACCTTTCCATAGGATTTGTACAGGTGACTTGGACTGAGACCGAGACCACAGAAATTGGCCTTGAGACCAGCCATGGATATAACATTATAAATGATACACCCAACAATCTACTCAAGTCTTCTTGAATCACAACTGGGTGACAAAATTCAAGACACCAACAATGATTTCTGATTTAAAAAAAAATGAGATTTCATACAGAAAACTTGGGTCTTTATCGAATATGAGGCAAAGTGACACAAGTGAATGAATCTCCAAACTGATGATACAGCTGGCAGTCTTCCTCAAGTCTTCTTAACGAAGAACTGGGCGATGAAATTTGAGACACCAACGATGATGAAGACGGAGTGGATGAGGATGTGGTGCCATCGGAGACGCCCCTCACTTCTAAGGTATAGGAGGTAGACTACCACAGGCAGTGTGAAGGTGTATGCCATCCCACAGAAGGCACCAGAATATCTGGCAAGAAAAGATGACAGACTTGGTGTTAAATGACATGAAGATAAATTTGTTGGTTGTCCGGCAGAAGGGCTCGAGCATATGTTCCTGGCAGAAGAGCCTTAATAGTAAATTTTCTCTAATTTGAGGAATATTGTCGTATTACATATTTGCATTTCACAGACTGACAGAAGGATTTAAAATTATCACACTACTTTGATTTCAAGTTAGAGACAGTGTCAAGTGTTAATGCCCTTCTGCCGGACAATTGACAAATTATGAATCATGACTTATTCTTCTTCTTACAGTAAAGTGCAGCTTCAAAACCTGAACATTATGCACTGTAGTGTGTGTATGTGACCAACAAGACACATGTGCCTGGTAGTCAAATTCCTCACATAAAAAGTGTATTTACAAAGTATGTACAGGAGATGCAAGTAAAAATAATGGTCCATGTGAAGAGTTACGTAGACATGTATGTCACCCTCAGAAAGGACTTAAATGCCTCAAGGGAGGGCGAGTCAGCAGGGTCTGCTGGTAGACCCCGGGGCTCGCCCTCAACTTTTTTTTCTGGTGGCCAGCTGGGCCACCCAAGTATGACTTTTTCCAATTTCAGGTGGCCAAAATCTTGCAATAAAAAACATGGATTTCTTCAGTTGTGCACCATGTTCATTTTTGAGCGCAAATGGAATAAAATCGCACGCTAGCTATTATGTTTGCATACTTTGATGAAGTCATTCAGGTCATTGTTTGTTCAAATCGTGCGATAATTTCTAGTGGCCAGCCGGGCCACTTGATATGGTTTATTTTTTATTTTCAGGTGGCCCGATGGGATTTTAGTGGCCAATGGCACCCGGGCCACCGCTAATTTTGAGCCCTGCTGATACTGACAAGCAGTCCAACCTCAGTTATTTGGTAACATTAAGAGAGATAACATTCAAACACAGTACTGTGTAGGAATATCGGGGGAGGAATACACACATCATTAGCTGTAGTATTACACACCAGAGACCACACACAAATTGCAACAGACCCACACAAGTGACACTTTATTTCTTGTTCACTTAACTCTTAACGTGCCAGAGGATCTACACCTCTACGGACTTTATGTGTATTATTTGGTGCAGATCTGTGACTTTGGCACGTTACGAGTTAATATCCAGCAGGTGTCTGTGTACACTTCTGATAAAGGTGTATCAATTACTGGCGGTGACTGGTAAATCCATTGTCTGGATAATAGCAAGATCCGGTGAACTGATGGCCCGATAACTGAGGTTGGACTGTATTCAGTTTTCACTAGATAATATGTGAATCATGTCAGATTAGTACTAAGATTGCGTAGAATTTGAATTCAAACAGATGTTTGATTATATCTAATTTGAATGATCTAATTTCAGTCACAAAGCCACATGACAGGTTAACAAATATGAAAAAAAAAATCATGAGTTCAGCTTGTTAAACAGAAAACTCATTTTGAGTGAGAAAAATCAAGAACACGATCTTTTAAACATGTCTAGTCAACTTAAAACATGGTTTTGTTTGGTTTACATGACTATAAACTAACATACTGAATGAATACTGAAGATGACATTTTTGGACCTTTAACTTCTGTTCCTGAATGGTCATGCAACTATTATGTCATTTGCTTGCATCCAGGTACCAAATCAATAATACAAAATGAAACTGGTAAAAGTCAAGACTAAAGTGTCACTAATTTCATCATTTTCATAGGAAAATATTGGGATTTAATATTTTTATTGCAAGCAAACTTACATGATTAATTTGTAAGAGATTTACAATAAGTCTATTTCTTAATGTTACTGGCTATATAAAGAGCCTTGTTTATTAATCTTCTGAAGTTATGAAGTTATATATCGTAATATGAATGAATAAGGTATCCCATTGTTCGTTTTATGTAATATTTTTTGTATGTTATTTTGTCATTGCCAAGGCCCCGCCCTCCCCCCGCTGTAACAGTATTATCACTTACGTAGTGCGAGTTTGACTGCTGGTAGAAAAAAGGGCTTAATACTGTAAATAAGATAAACACAAATAAAGACAACTGACAAACTCACCTGATAATGTTGCCAATATTAGGTTCAAATATGGCAAATAGCACACATATTGTGACAAGGATCATGTTGAATACCACCATATGTTTCCACCTGCAATGCAAAAAAAAAAAATGATACCCGTACATGTCCATATTTTGGAAATTGATGAAAAACAAATAATTGGGAGCCTCCCGACTTGAGGAAAACATATCTTCTTCCTAATAACTTGAACACCACAGTGTGTCAATATTAACAATATTCAGTAAGTTTCATATTCTTTTCTTAATGTCCATTGTGAAAATACAATTTGTGCAAGATTAACTCCTTGGGGAAGATGGGATTGTACAGAACCCACGCAGATGACATATTCAGATGACTGGCTGCCACACAACCCCAGAAAATATCCTAACCTTTTTACTCTAAGGTTGTATTGCCTACAAATTTCTCAATCCCATTAAGTACACATTATAACCTGTATAAATGAAGAAAACATTAATGTATTGGGCTTCTCTACAAGCCCATTGTACCAAAACGGTTAATGATTGACCTAAAATATATTTGGACTTTTGATTAACGGTCCCTTGGTACAAGGGATCTATGGTCAACGGTGCCCCGGAACAATGATACATCAATTAGACCAACGGAAACAAGACCAGGACCAATGAGGAATTCCCACATACCCTGGGTAGGCCGTTCCAAACAGCTGGTCCATGAGTTGGACTCGTGTGATGTACACCAACAGAGGGAAGAGGGTCACCATCTGGAAGAGCAAGAACAGCCTGGCTGCAAAGGCAAATGCATCCCCCTGGAAGAAGTTCTTCAGGAAGTTCTACAAAAAAAGAAGCACGAATACAATATTTGAGTAATAGGGATTTTTACCACTGCAAAGATGAATCAGTCTATTGATCTATCTTAGAGCTGGCGATATTTGATCTAAACCTCTTCCAATTATATGGAAAAAACATAACATGATTCATCGCCTAAGTTGAAAAACATTTGTGATGAATAAGATAAATATATTTTAGGCTTAAATTGACAGTGCACCCAGGGCTGTTATCAAAATGTGGTCAAAACAATGTTGCTTTCTGTAGACCCTCTTGTAACTAGATCGGGAGGTTCATGGTGCCGATTGTTTAAAAATAGCATTTTTGGTGGGCAGTGTGTTGACAGAGTTGTAATATTTGTTGACAATTACACTAAATGCACTTCTACTGCTTTAGATACCACAAGTTTGATAGCAGAACAGCATGGAGGTCTCTCTTTTTTCTCACCTCCCTGTTTCTACTTATGATTACAGGCAGTAGCACTCAAGTGCAGAGTATTCATAGCTTTGGGGATTTCTTGGTCCCTCCCACTGCAGTGCATGCATTTAGGTTTTCATAATCAATGATATTTTGGGTCATATTGTGCCAGCAGCGATATTTTGAAATCATCATGAGATCATTATCGAGTATTCAGTATTATTTCAACATCAAGTAATTCAATATTATCAAAATATCGCCCAGCACTAATCTATCTATATATCTTGACTATTTATAAGTAGTGTAGCTACAGTCAAACCTATCTCAACAGCCACCTCTTTAAAAGCAGCCAGCCTGCCTACAGTGGCCACTAACATGATTCCCCTGAGGACAAATCAAAGTCAAACCTGTCTATACTGGCTACCCAAGAGAACCTGTGGCCTATAATTGTCAGGGGCAGGTGGTTGCTATAGACAGGTTCTTGAAGATACGATTTGTCTGCAGGGGAATCATTTCAGTGGCCACTACAAACAGGCCAGCTGTTATACAGAGGTGGCTGCTAAGAAAGGTTTGACTGTCTATAGCAGCCACCTGATGGTAAAGCCACAGATTTTTTGCTTCCCTTGGGTGGCCTCTTTACTAGGTTTCAATCTATCAAACTCTTCCATCTATATATCCAGCAATTTATCTACATATCTATCATATTATTTATCAATCAATCGATCTTGATATACATGTATCGATAGTAGATTGTTGTTCAACTGGTTTCATATTTTGAAATCAGTCTATCCTTGTTTGTTAACCCATTGGATTCAGGAACTGGATGTACACTGTGTTAACTCTATGGAGTTTTCAAATTCTCGGAGGCAACGGGTTAAGACCCTTTTTGGCCTCTTTCAGAAATCCACAGTTGTTTTTCCACAAAAAAGACACAGCTGAGACATATATCCCCTCACCGTCTCCCGATCTGCCCATGCAAATAAATAACACAATTTTAAAAGAAGATGTAGCCAGCAGCTAACAGGAGTAAGTTAAGATTTTGGGTTCTTGCCAACCAATCAGATCGCACGTGTGCTGGCCTTGAGTTGACCCTACGTGACCAATGCATGCCGCCTGACATGTGTAAATCGCACCGTAGTCATGTATGCACTTTTCTAATCAATAAGTTCCTCCCCCTGCAGCTGTTTCAGCAAAGTTTCTTCTATGGAAAATTTAGCAAAGACTTAATATTAACAGAAGTTTACTAATTGATAGGGCCTTGCTGAGAGTAAGTGTCACACAGTACTCCTTATTTAGGCTGCCTTTATCACCATGTACCAGAATTCTCACAATACTCACAATATCATTTTGTTTCCTTAACCCATTGGAGATTAAGTACGAGTTAACTCGTGTTGGGGTCTATGGAAAATGTGTGTTATAGTGAAATAACATCATCTCCAACGGGTTAACTTATTCCTGTTAGTTGCCAGCTACAACTTCCTTTAAATGACACTACTTACATCTGATATACAAAACTTTGGCAGAGGAAATGACAAGTAGAACATGACTGCCACAAATGCATAGGTCCCGGCCACCAGGAAGTAGGCTATCGTCATGTCGCGACCCTGTTCACATAATAATAACAATAATATTATGATTTCGGGACAAGATAATAATGTTGTGTTCAGAACATATTATATCAATGATGGATTACTGCTCAAGGAACAAGAATTCCCCCTTTTTATGACATCTAAAAGTCAGTTTATACTTGAACAAATATCATGTCTGCACTACAGATCTGCTACAATACTCATCCATTTTGTCTGCATCACCGACTTGAAGAAATACAGTAGAATCTTGTTATAACAAATTCTTTAGAACCAAGGAGATTACTTTGTTATATCAAAATTCTGTTTTTTCAAGGTTGTAGAAACAAAAAAGTACAAAGAAAACTTTAATTTTGGGACTACATGTAGAAAAAATGTGTTTGTTATGACAAGATTTTGTTATATCAGTGTTCTTTATAATCAGAGTTCACTGTTACATGAATTTTGAATATCAAGATTTTATTAGAACTCTCTTAATTTTGGAACAAAAATTGTCTTAAAAATGCAATTCAAAATCAAAACACACATTGATCAAATTCAGATTCAGAACTGAATATTTTTTGCATAGATTTAATTTGTCCAACAAGGCCAGATGATTAATGATTGCAATTTATTTCAACAGACAGAATTGCAAAAGAGTTATTAAAATTGGATGAAGAATGAGAAAGTTATGGAATTTAAATATTTTGCAAAATTTCACAACATATCAATACTGATCAAATATCATGTGTGCAAATTAGGGAAAGGTTTGATGCCATGTACCCATAATTCTCCATTGTTTTTGCACACTATGAAATCATTCAATCA
>JZLH01S0626830.1:1254-31913 GCA_001188425.1 Eucidaris tribuloides | reverse complement strand
GTTTGAATAATTTAGCAAATGATGTGCTCCTTGAAGAAAGAATGGTATCTTCACAAAGCCATACATAAATTCTCCAAGTAAACATCAAATACAGATAAATTGGCATCCTCTTAAATTCTTTACAAGAAAACTGAAGAAAATGAAGTAAAGATATGAGTTTGTGAAATCAACATAATACCAATTTTCACACATTTCATGAAACTTTTACACTTCTGAAACATCCTTATAACTAGTAGATAATGATAAAAATTTCAATAAATATAAAAAGTAATTAACATTTTAGTGGATTTTTCCTTAAATAACTAGAATGTAAAATCTATGGCACAAGGTAATATCTTATAACAATTGGGAAGACTAGTAATGATATATTATCTTCAAGTTCTTGTAGCTCACACCTAAGAAAGATCACACAGTTCATGAGAGACACTACATAAGCTCATCAAATTATCACAAAACATTAATGTTTCAGAGTGATTTAAATAAAAGTGGTCAGAATCAGACTTACATTATTCTCAGGGTGTTTTTGTGTCCTGATTATAGACGAGATGCAATTGTGAATGAAAAAGCCCAAGGCTGAAATTCCAGTCAATGCCGGAAAGTTCCAGTTAAACACTGACGACACAAAGAGGGGAGATTGGTGTATGAGGGCAGCAGACAAGGTGAGGGGGAAAGAATAACAAGAAAAGTAAGACAGGAATGATAACAGGGGTGCATGCAGGAGGAAAGGTGATTTTCTACGACTGGGTGCACTATTTTTTTCATTTCAGAACAAATTCTGTCTTGAGTGAGAGAGTTGGGATCATGAAAATTGTGTACGAAGGAATTTTATTGGGAGTGAGAGAGTTGGTATTCTGAAAGTTATTTTATACAGAATTATACTTTGCAGAGAGAGTTGGTATAAACTGTCTAATAAGGAATTCTGTCTTGGATGAGATAGTTGGTATTGTGAGAATTGTTTTTAAAGGAATGTTGCCTGAGTTACAGATTTGATACGTTGAAAATTGTTTTAGAAGAAATTCTGTCTTGGGTGAAAGAGTTGATATTGTGAAAATAATTGTTTCATAAGGAATTTTGTCAAAAGTGAAAGGTATGATATTCTGGAAAATGTCATAACTGAGGGATTTGTCACTGTGAAAATTGTTCAGGAAGGAATTTTATCATGAGTGAGAGAGATGGTAGTCTGAAACTTGTTTCAGAAGGAATGTTGTTGTGAGTGAGTGCAAGTTTGTATTAAGAAAATCATTTCAGAAGGAATTTTATTGTGAGAAAGTTGTTATAATGAAAATTGTTGGAGAAGGAATTGTGTCGAGAGAAAGTCAATATTCTGATAATCAGTTTAGAAGGAATTCTGTCTTGAGAGAGGAAATTCGTAAGTAATCTCAGAGGTTAGAAGAATTGTGGTGAACTCTGCCGTCAACTGAAATATGACTGGCTAATAGTCCACCTAAGGTTTGTATTTTGTGGCGTAAGCAATATGTGGAATATAACTGGCAAAATCATCTTTCTCTTTTACAATCAAGAGTCTGTTATTAAACCACACCCTCTGTCGCAGGATAGCAGTGTTATTCCTCTTGCTGTACTGTTTGTCTTCATCTCCTTTCAGTCAATGAAACATGAAAGATTCTCTTACATGCTGAGGAATCACTCTTTGGAGATTGGAACAGCTTTAGATCAGACCACAGGAATGGGATTACAAAAACAAATTACCAAAATGTCACAAAAGAAATTTGAACGCAGGATCTTCCTAATAAGAATTGATGGTCTTTATTCATTCAGCCAGAATGCCTCACAATCATCACATACAAGTTATTCACAATAAAATAATGTATAGTTGATATTCAATTTTTAATTACAAGATCGGATTTCTTGAATCTATTATTTTTTTTTTTTACATTAACCAGTGCTTGACCTTAACTTTTTTCTTTAGGAAGCCAGCCGGGCTCCACAGGGACTTTTTTAGGGAGCCATATTGAGCTTTGGGGAGTCAAGTTTCCCTCAGTCACATTTAGCTGTATCCCTGTATCTCTAAAACTTAAGGAGCCAGGCAGACTTTTTTCATACACTTCTGAGGAGCCCGTAGCAATTCCGGGGGACCAATAGTCCAAGGGCACCTGCTATAGTCGAGCCCTGTTGACACAAAGAATTCTTTCTAATTTGATGGTCTACATTAAGGCCTCCATTCCTCGGCGATATGGAAAACGGAGAAATATCGCGGAAATGGGAAGTGTAATGCGGAAAATGGAAAATTGTGAAATTTTGAATAACATAACAATGTGTAGTAAATTACAAAATAAACAAATATTAAAATGCCTAAAATCATTCTTTAACTAAATAATATCATTACCAAGCATGATAGTAACTTTAATCACCCTAGCTAACCCCACTGCCGGCCGTCTTTCTCACTACAGCTGCTCCATTTCACTAAGGCCGAGTTGTAAATTTGTACTAAGTATTGGGTAATATATGGTGTTTATATGCTGTATACGCCATATATTTTCGCGATTTTGCTTCAAGACAGGAAATTCGCGCGAGTATATTTTCGTGATTTTATTGTATTTGCATTCACTTTGTACAGAAATATCAGGGAGTGAATATTTCACGTTCAGTAATTCGTGAAATCTGCAAAAATAAAATCACTGCAAAATATTCAACATGTACATTATGTGATTTTGAGTAACGCGGTAAATCGCGGAAAATAAAAAATTTAAATAATGGACTTTTGATATTGTAAAACGGAAAAATGGAGGCCTTAGTCTACATCCTAAAATATGTAAGTACACCATTAAAAAAAGAAATAATACCATATATTATTGTGCAGCTTTCAGTGCATTTCATGACATGACACCAACAAATTTCAGTTGATTAAAATATGGGGATAAAATGGGAGAAATTTTTAAGTTACAGGTACTTTTCCTTTTCTATGATTAGTGTGTGAAATATATAGAGTGGAGCTGGGTAAAGTATGATGAGATGATGTGACTATAAAGATATGTGTGTTAAGAAAACCAGAAAAAAAAATCATGAAATGGATAAAAATATTGATATTCTGTATCGTATTAAATAATTGTAGCAGTAAATGTATTATTACAGTGGATAAACTAAGCCAATAGTCCCAAAGGAAATGACAAAAACAAAAAAGAAATGTAGAGTTAGAAAGGCACTAAATATGTTCATGCAAGCGACAAAATTGAGAAGCTGGGTTAAATTGGAGGTAACCACTAACAGATCACAGTTCAAAAAATTGCTGAGCTCATGATGCAGAGAAAACTTTAAAAAATAATTTTACATAAAGTTTTCCAACTAAACTACACAAATTGCAGTAGTGTATAGTACTGAAAATTAGTAGTTGAGTATTTTTTTTTTATAAAAGCAGCAAGCATAATGTGTAATCTATGCATGTATTATTAAAAAAAAAAGGATTTTCTACAATTTTTTTTAAAACATTACTTTCACGTGATATTTTAGCATTTGTTACAGATGGCCTGTACATACAAAGACACGTAAGTTCAACATCACGTCTAAATCAGTAGTTGGAATGGCAAACGAGAAATTTGCGATCTACACATTGTACTCTTCTAATTTTGTCTCAAGACAATGATAATGAGGTTCAAGTTCTTTTCTTTCTAAACTTTGGTTATCTCGTTCTTCCTTTCCATGAGAAACTTTAGTCAGACAAATCTAAGATTTTGAAATACAAACGATAGATATCGGTGCCTTTCTCAAGTTATTGATATTATTGGGCTACTCTGCCAATGATCATATGATGTACATTAATGTTCATCACAGTAACATTTTAATATGGATCCTGTTGGATACCTCCAGTATGGAAGGACTTACAAACACAGACTGGAGAAAACCAAGTGGCAACTGGATCAATGACCTTTGACATTCACAGTTGACATCCTATTGGTATTTTTAGGAGAACTTCTCAAATGTGCACAAATAGACACCACAGTATTTGTAATCAAAAAAGTAAAGGTACTCCTGCAATAAATATGATATTATTTTCTTTGCAGACATAGGAAGATGTGTTTCAGGCAAAGTAAAGGGGATCTTTCCATACATATTTTTTTTTTCAAATTTATATGCATCATTAAATATTTGATGGTATCAGAGGTAAATGCATGCAAAACACACAATTTCTCTGTAGGTTACAGATGTAAATAGAGAGAGATAATTCGAAGAAATTAAGTTTTGTTCATTTTTGTCCGGTTTAAATGACTGCTAAGCTTCCTCATCCATCAACACTCATTGGAAAAAAAAAATGATACTCTTAAGTCTTAACAATACCAAAATGATACTGCTACAGTACCACACTGGAACAAACAAACAAAGAAACAAACAAACAAACACAAACAACAAAGAAAATGAACCAGTACACAGCAGTATCCATAAGATCACTTCACAATTTTCCCAATATTCTTTGGAAATGAATGATACTCATAACAATACCAATTTGAAACAAACAACAAATAAACATGCAAACACACAAACAAACATACAAACAAACAAACACACAAAAACAAGCACAAAAACAAACAAGTAGACCACTTTGCAATTTCCCTCTTACGTTATTCTCTGGGTGGGCCTGGTTTCGCATGATGGACGATATAGCATTGTGGATGAAATAACCAAGGGCCAGCATTCCGGAGAGCGACGGAAAACTCCATCGAAACACTGTATGTGGGGCGTGGCAGGGGTGTGGCAGGGGCATGGCAGGGGCGTGGCAGGGGCATGGCAGGGGCGTGGCAAGGGTGTGGCAGGGCAGATGGGTTGCAGTAATAATGGGTATGAAGCAAAATGTAGAAATGCATAGTTATGGTTAGAAGAAGAAACAATCTTATTGAATCATGATGAACAGAAAATAATAATATGCAAATTTATATATTATATAGGTGACTGCAGGATGCTTGGCAAGATTAATATTTTGCGAGGTAAATAGACACTGCAATACAATCCTGCATACATATATATCCAAAGTACACTTTTAGTTAAAAATACAACTTTTCATCAAACTTTCACAGATAAGTATTCTATTGTCACCCTAGACATAAAAAACAAAAACATCAAATCTACTGAAAACTGTTTGTAGTGACAAATTGTGATTTTCAAATTATTAGAGAACAGGTATCAGTATGTACATTTCTTACATGCATGTCAAAACGGGTCGGGGGGGGGGGGGGTTGACTGATCGTTTCAATTTTCATCAATATCTCAAAAGTGGAAGGGTGGAGTGTGTAATTTTCACGGTATTAATAGATGAAATAGGTCAATCTCAAAAGCGTAATAGAAAAAAAAAATCTTTCACCATTTACTTAAACTATACTTGGGCTTTAAATCCAAAAACAATAAATTATAATATTGTTTATGATTTAGGAATTTCCACAGTTTTGTTTGAAGCTTGTTGGCAACTTGGCCAGTTTCCATGAATAAAACATAGTAACCATTCACTGGTTTTGAACATAGATTTTCACCAATTTTCATTTTTCCACAGATGTTAGTTGAGCAGCCAACTTAGTTCTTTCGAAAGACAATGCAGATTTTTTTCCCCCAGTAGCATACTCCAATGACAAAATTGCTATCTAGAGTGTTATCATCTTTCAAATATTCATGGAATTTGGCCAAAAAGAGGCACATTTCATTTAAAATGACCTCATTTTTCCATTTTTATCATTTAACCTATCCCCAATAAGAAAAAAAACATATTAACAAAAACTTTCTGAAATGAAAGATAACCTGCAAAAGATAACATATGAATCACTAAGAAAACAAGCTATTTCTTCAGCACTTGTGCCTTATAACATATTATTATTATTGTTTTAATCTTGTTGGGGGGGGGGGGAGAGTGTTGATTGGGAGAAGCAAGATATTATTAGATAATAGGTTCTCAAACAGCAGTAAAAATTATGGGATCAATAAATATTTTGTTCCCATTTTAGAGAGCAGTTGCAAATCTAGCTACAGGACTTTTACCATTTTTTTCACACCACCAATTAACCCTCCCCCCCCCCAAAAAAAGACGGGTGAGGTGGGGGAGAAGGTGACAAACACAGTTGTAAATATTATGCATAATCAAACAATAAATTAAGCAAAAATGATAACTGTTTGATTTCAATTTGCTACAAATATGAAAGAAAGAAAGAAAGAAATCAAGCTGGAATTTCAGATATTTATCATGATCATGGTGAATACAACTCAGCAACCATTATGAGTAAAGAAAAAAAATGACACAAGGCATAAATCATGATAGAAAAAAAAGGAGTAAAATAAGACAAAATTTGTAAGTAGTAGTATTTTATATTTCCTTTGCATAGAGGAATATCAATAATATTCAGCCAAATACAGATTTGTGCCAATCTCGACATGGTCAGATAAACAAGGCCAAACTGCATTCATGTAGATGGACTGAAAGCAATCCCGCTTAAAGCCCCAAGTTTAGTTTTGGGGATTTTTTGTTATTTGAAAGCTTTATGCCCAAAAGTCATATCCCAGCAATAATAGATTCTAAATGTCTTTAGTTTTTGTTTTTTTAAAATAATGAAAAACTCTGGGGGGGGTGAGGACCCCAGAGATTTTCGACATATTTTACATAAAGGCAATCCAAAGGTAATATCTTCAAGGGTAATGAGTTATATACCATCATCCGAAAGAGCAGAGTCTGCTAAATTAACATAAGTCAAAATCTCGGGAAGCGAGATGATTTTATCTAGAGAAGGAGCCATGGAGATTCACCTAGGAGGAGGAGAGAGGGAACGGAGCCCCCCCCCCCCCCCGAGATTTTCATCTAAATAACATTTAGAAAAAAAAAAAAACTAAAACATTCAAATCTAATATTGCTGGAATAACTTTTGGGCATAAAGCTTTCAAATAACAAAAAATCCCCAAAACTAAACTTGGGCTTTAAGTTGAAAGGAAATGGCAAGATTGGAAGAAGTCCTCGATTTATGAAACAATGCGCCTAGAATCAAGTATACTGAGGTAAGATTCTGCTGTGAAAATTTCAAGGTTATACATTTCCTCTTTGTTGTACAATTATCAGAAAATTCTGTGATGGTGAAATTTTGTGTAGCTTTTCACGATGTCAATTTCTATCAGGGCTGGAGATTAATTCAATACTGGTACATTAATGCTTGTTTCTCCTCAAGAAAATAAATTCAAGAACAAATCCCTCCGGTGCATGTATTGGTTCTTCACATATTTTTTACTTCTCCCAATCATGTCACTGCCCTTTAAAAATGACTTGTTAGTAGCAATTATGTCCAACAGGTATACAAACTCAAAAAGATTTCCCAGTAATGAAATCTTCAAACTTACACTCAACATAGTGCATAGATGAAGTGTCTGTGAATTCAACATTGATTCCCCATCTCGCAGCACTGACACATATATAAGTGAGGAGAAAAGCCACAGAAAGCGTTCCTGTATTTGAAAAAAGGGGATAAATTTAAAAGAAAACTGAACTTAATATGACAGCCAGAGCATTCTGATTGGAAAATGGATTTCCCTAACATATAATATTATATGTGATCGCACCACAACTAATCATTTGTGAAATTTTTGAGGACGTTATATCTACGTTCATCAGTTGCGGACATGTCTCCTTTGTAAATAGTCCAATAAAATGGCAACCTTGTCCCATTCATTTGCTTGTGCTTTATAAAAGCAAATGATGAAGTGATATCATGCTACATTTTAAACAGGCTAAGATATAGGGACGAGGTCATGAGAGGTTGTCCATTTGTGAAAGCTATACAATTTGAGGAAGCAATGATCCTCGGAAAATATGAAGTTCATTGATATTTGAAAAAAAAAAGGAAGTGTAATTAAATGAGCTGAGAAATAAACAGAAAATTTACTCGAAACCGACAATGATATCCAACTTTGAATCGTGGACAATATCGTCGGTATAGAACCAGAAGGGCGTTAACGCAGAACCTGTTGAGAACCAGAAAGGTGCTATCACTGTACAAAATCAATGACGTTAACGCCCTTCTGGTTGTCAATGGGTATTGCGTTAACGCCCTTCTGGTTCTATACCGACGATATTAAACTGATGTATAAGGTGGCTTATAATTGTAAGAATTATATTCCATTACTATACATACATTTACCTGGGGAAGAAAGTACTACATTTACATGCTTGAAAGCACTGTAGAGAATTTTCACTTCAAAGTTTTGTTCACACACTTTTCATCTATGTTTTATTCATTTAGTAATAGAGAAAGGGGATTGAAACATTTCAAGAATCCTTTACTCACCCAATGAGTTAAACTTTGTGAAGAATGTCGGCGATTTAATGTGAATGAGAGGGAATATCAGACAGCAGAGGAACAGAGGAACGGTCCCCGTCTCCGTCCACACCTTATGAAATAGGACCACCTCTGAAGGCGTGAGGTTTGTCACTGGAAATGAAACATTATAAGATAGTAAGCAAATAATCATCATTGGTTAAGGTGATGGGACAAACCAAGGAAAAAAAAATACTCGGGGGCACAGGGTGATTTCGCCCCTGAAATGTGAAAAACAGTCCCTGTAATTTACCATAGGGTTCAATACAAAAGAATATCTGGAAAGCACTGAAACAGGAAAAGTAGCCCCCAAAAAGAAATTTTAATTTCTTTTCCTGGTATCACTTTTCAGGTGATCTCTATGTAGCTATCTTTCTGAAGCGAAGCTGAGGAAAGATAGCGCACACACATCAAATCACCAAGGAAGTGATACATGATGCATAATGCACCACATGCTACCACAGGGTACTGTTGTACCCCTGTGTACCATGTTGTGTAGCGCTCTCTTGTGTCCATAAAAAGTATTTATTTCAGTTATGATGCTGAAGCTGTGCCAGTGCACAACAGCTACTGTTTTTATGCCATTCAGTGTTGTATAACATCACGTTAGAATACATCTTGCACAAGACTTTTACACAGTTTTGTAACCAAGGCACAGTGCTGAAAAATAAATGAATAATTCAACAAAATGCCAGATTTCTATTTGGTACCCCAGGGTACCATTTATATCATCACATGTTGTATCTTGGAATTCCCCTTTTAATAATGCACACAAAACCGTTTTTGCTCAGGTTTGTTTTGCTCAGATTTGATCCAACTAAAGATAGATTCATAAAATGGCAGAGCACAAAATTTGGGATTCATACAGTGTATTGGGCCATTGCTCAAGTTGTATTTCGTAATAGTAGTCTAGTCTAGTAGTCAAACGTGCAGAGATTGCATGACAATCATCCAACTGCAATGGTGTGAGTTTTTGACTTTGTAAGCTTTGATTAATAGATACTCAGTTTTCATTAGATGACACATGAATCAGACTAGTTTAAAATTCCATTTCATGTTACATTGGTGCATTATATTTCAATTTTTATCAGCGCTTATTTTAACGAACCCTGGCTTTTCAGCCCAAAGGCTTTTGTGAAAGGTGAATATTTATGTGAATGTTTACAATAACAATTTTAGTTTATTTAGTTAACAGATTATTTTGAGTTATGCAAATTATAGACGCAATCTTTAACAAGGACAACACAAAGCATAGCATCCCCTCGCCGGGTACATAAAGCCTACATATGCATATTTAATGAAGTGTGAACTTTGCCCTTTGGCATACATACTTGAAGATCAAAATCTGTTTAAAATTACTAAATTCATTGAATGGAACTTGTAATTAGTTTTTCTTACATATTTAATGAGCTATGACCTTTGACCTTTGACATAAGTGTACATTATCCTAAATCAAATTGTATTTTGATACTATGTATGACAAGATCAGGATTTGACCACCACTTCACTGACAAATGTGTGTAAACATATTAAGTGGGGAAAATTACCTTTTCATCAATGAATATAGGTCTTTTCTAGGGTAAAAGTATCTTTATTTTCAGTTGTTGCAACCTAGAACCCTGTATATTTCACCATTTTTTGAAGAAAAAAAAAAATCAAGTTTTTGCACATTTTTTGCCACAAAATGGCTGTTTTGGGGTGACAATAATTTTCTCCGCCTACTTTGAAATGTTTGTAGTATCCACAAACTTAGAATATATCCCTTGTTTTTGTTCAAATTCAATATGTCAGAGTAAACTTAACCCTATTTTAACTGGGCTATTTCAGACCGGGTTTTTTACTGGGGGGGGGGTTCAATTGACCCCCCCCCTTCAGATCTCGGCCGCCGATCGCGCGATTGCGCGAAAATTTGCATGCGGCATAGAGCCGGATGTAAACTACACGACTGTATAGTAAAATTTTTCAAAAAATTATTTTTTTATTTTTTAAGTAATTAATTATGCAAATAAGTGCATGAAATTATGTTTTCGCCTATAACTCACTGACAATAGCTAGTAGAATACTGATTTTTGGTGAAAATATTCAATCTGACATTTCTCACAATTATCTTCAAAACAAATTGCCGAATTATTTTATTGTTTTGTGAATTTCTTATGTATTTCTTTGTTTTTCGAACTTTTGTTTTCCATTTTTTTTTTGGTGAAATTTGTCTGGGACACTTTTGCAATCATAAACAGCATGAAATTAATTCATTTCAACCAGTAAAAGCAAAAATAATAATACATTTATGATTTTTGGCTGAAAACACAATTTCCATTGATTTGTACACGAAATCACGTTTTTGAGCAATTTTGGGGTTGACATGCATGTATAAAAAGTCACGCAGCGTCGTAACGGTATGTCCGATTTTTGCGAAAACGGTCTCAAAAGATGCGCAAGACTTTTGCGCAGCAGCATGATCGCGAAATTCGTCAAGGGGGGGGGGGGTCAAATTGACCCCCCCCCAGTTAACATAGGGTTAAGTAAAGTCTTTCAACTGAAACTCTATTTGCTTCAGTTAACTGCAGACTTTACACGTGGAAACCCATAGAAATTGCTCTTTGACAAACAATACCCCCCAAAAGCCCCTTTTCAGAGTAATACATATTTTGGTCCACTATTTAATTTGATGGGAAGAAGCTAGCGGGCTGAATTTCCCCTCATTTTTTCAGAATTTAATTAGCTATAAGCTTATTATAATTGTATTTTCCTTACAAATAAATAAACAGGAGAATTATGCAAACAAATACCCTTACCCCTCAATTTTGAAAAGTGTGTAAAAAAATCAGGACATTTCACACACAAAAAATATTTTGGGAAAACCAATCAAGCTCACTACAGGCCTGATAATCAAATCAATTATGCCCCTTATATTTCCCCATAAGTGATTAGATTTCTGATATGGTAGCCAACATACTTTTTTCAAAATAATTATTTTTAATTTCTGGATGTTTTCTCTTCTGAAACCCAGTGCAGAGTTATTTTTCTCACCTGTTCT
This sequence comes from Eucidaris tribuloides, assembly GCA_001188425.1. Classification (NCBI taxonomy): domain Eukaryota; kingdom Metazoa; phylum Echinodermata; class Echinoidea; order Cidaroida; family Cidaridae; genus Eucidaris; species Eucidaris tribuloides. The sequence continues at coordinate 20,588 of JZLH01S0626830.1, read as the reverse complement.
TATGAATAAATTTTCAATACCAAAAATGCAATTTGCATACATTAGTTGATGATATGTCTGGCAAGTCTCCAGCAAGCAGTCAGGTTGTTAAGAGCAACCTTTGTCAGAATAGTATGCAAAGAATTTGCATTAATATTAAACAGTTTATGGGCAAAGCTACATATGCCCTAGTCTGGCTTCCAGACATTTAGATCAACCTGTTCTCACATTTATTAAGCCATGACCTTTGACCTTTGGCCTACACACTCCAAAATCGAACTTGGGATGTATTTCGATATCATGTACCTTAATACCAAATCTCATCAAAATCTCTCAAACATTAGTAAAGTTATCGAACGGAAACCAGTGTTTCGGACGGACGGACGGCGGCTTTCTATATCCCCTCCCGACTTCGTCGGGTGATGGGATAAAAAGAATTGATGGCATAGACTAACTTTTTTCTGATGAATCAAAAAGCTGGAATGTAACAGTCTTGTTGAAGGAGCCACTGGGGCATAGAACCGTGTCATTTCCTGCAGGTAAGACGTCCTTCACCTCCTCTGGAATGCAATGAGAGAATGAAATGTCAAGTTTGTACCAGAGCTGGTGATCATACATTTACCGTGACTGCAGCCAAGGAATGGAACAAACTTCCAATCTGTATTACATCTGCTGATTCTTTCAACCAGTTTAAGAGATTACTAAAAACATAACCTTTTAAACGTTGTGATATAGTTGCACTATGAACGGTGTGTATAAATGCATAATAGTAATAATAACAATAATACTACTACTACTAATATCTGATGTAAGTTGTGATTTATCCACGTAAAATATCTACGTAACAACAATAATTAAATCATTTCATCAGGACTTGTGATTTAATCCCGAGAATGATTTCATATCCCATCCTGGATGCATCATCAGTTCGTCTAATTTGGTGGTGGGAAAACATTATCGTCAAGCGGTGCAGATGCACTATCAACATTCTTGTTTTGAGTGAGTCATCAAGGAAATGAAATCTCTGGCATACAATACTGTGCACCCAGGGTTATGTAACAGTCCTCCATGATTATTAAGAAACTGGCTCTCAGTGTTGATATCGACAGCTTCACAGACCCCCCCCCCCCTTTAAACCATCGAGGCTCTTTGTCTACAATAGGCTCATCCTTGTCTTTGAAACTATGTTTGGGTGTGTTTAGGTAAGAACAGATACCAAAATCATTTCCCAGTGTCCTTGATCTGCAATATTGATACAACTGCTTATGAAGAGGCTGCTTGGTTTCACCAACATACATACAACAAAAAAGCAACTACCCCCTTTTTCGAACTAACATAATTTTTTAACGAAATAAGTTTTAGCAATATAATTTGGCAAGAACATTTCTACACTCATTGACTACCCTCTGTGTAAAAATAAGATTAATCCGTCAAGCCATGCATGAGTGAGCGTGCATTAAAGGCAAACATGCCAGTTTTCAAAAGTCACAGGAGTAATCCCTTATGCCAAAATAATGGTAAATAATGGCATTTTTTTACTTTATTTATAAAACGTATTTGCTGAACCATGACATGGTCACAACCTCTTATGTCCGTACAACATGTAAAGATACATTTTGCTGAAAAATATCGGATTTCAATTTTTTGCGATAACTTAATAGATTTTACAATTTCAAATTTGAGGAAGGATGGAAATTTTTAATTGAGCTCACTAAGCATAAAATATGCAAAAATTAGGTGTAAGGGGGTCAAATGATAGATGATTAACACAAACAGCGCTTAATCATTCAACAGAAACAGAATTTGTTAAAATCATGCATCACAAATCCCTCAAAATGACCCTTCTGACTTTTGAAAAGTGTCATTTTTGCCTTTAATACATGCTCACTCATGCATGACTTGATGGATCAATCAAATTTTATCACAGAAGTTAGTCAATCAGTGCAGGAACACCCTTGCCAAATTATTTTGCTCAAAACTGATTCTTTAAGAAGTTACAGTGTTTTTAAAAAGGGGGTAGTTACTTTTTTGTTGTGTTTAGTTTTATTGGCAACCCTCCTCTTTTCATCAGATAAGCTGATGAAGAATCCAGAATCCGACATAAAACCATTCTCAGGATCAAATTTTAAGTCCAGATGCAATGATTTCATTATTGTTTGTTACTCAAAATTAGAAGTGTTTTTTTTCAAATAGTTGTGTTCATAATCCTGATTGGTCCAAAGTCTGTCACATGACATTTTCTGTTTCAAGCACCACCTGTGAATACAGTGTACTGATTAGTCATTACAATGTCATTATCAACTTACCAAATATAAAAGCGACAGTACTGTAGAGAAAGTTGGACATGAGGACCCAGTAGACTATCATGGCCCCCATGAGTGCCGAGAGAGAGAAGAAGACGCTGCTGTACTCCCCCCACCGACCCAAGTACTGGCGGCAGACGTCGGAGAATTCCACCATGCTGCCTTTGCTTTCTGGAAAATTTGGAGAAGATAGAGGGAGAGAGACAATTGGTTAACCTATTGAAGACGGTTTGATCTTGCTTTAACACATATTTCCCAAAGACCTCATGACAAGATATCTTGTCTCTTGTCTTAAAACAGCTTAAAGGTTAGTGACATGATTGGGAACACTTGAAAATGCCTCAAGAACCAAATGAGTCGAAATATATACCAACTATACACCAGCTGGAGTGGATCACCTAGCTGGAAGGATTTATCTCTTATTTGTTTACTTGAGGAGAATCAAGCATGAACATATGAGTATTTTAAGTTTATCGGGGCACGATAAAAATAGGGCCCATAGAGAGCCACACAGCAGGTTTGTCTGCCACGAGGGCTATTGACTTAGTTATTTTAGAATGAGTCAACGTTTGACTACAAGATTTTCACAGGAGAATCTTTGCATAGTTTACTTGATTCTAGAGTAGTTTCAGCCCAGGCTGAGGACTACCCTCAATCATGTCATTTACCTTAAAAAGATACAAAGCTGCCTCAGTGGCCACATGTAATGGCCATTTTTATCATCAGTGGTGTAAAACACACTTCGGTCACAAATTGGTGTACAATCTTCTTATACAATGACAGATATTATTATTATTTATTACATTGGTATTTATTCATTGATATTATTTTTATCGGTGCAGAGGCATAAGAATATATTTGGGATATATTTCTATACTGTACACACAGAACATCAAGCTAGTGACTTCTGATTTATTTCTATCAAACACTTATGCGAACAAGCACGCATATTACTTTGTAGACCAATGCACCATAAAGAAAAGTTATACAACCCTCTAAACAGGATTCGTACACTAAGATATTTTCAAAATTACCTGACTTTCTGTGATTTTCCAGAGAAGAAAACTGAAAATTCCACAACCGTTTTTACATTTTCAAAGCACATAAAACATATCATCTCAATACTAACAAGTCTTTCCAATCAAGGCTCATTTTGAAAATATCTTGAATAAATGATTTTCCCTGACTTTCCATGAGAACTTGACAGTTTCCTTTCCCTGACCTTTTCCCACTGGAACAAGTATCTTCAAACTAACTGTCAGTTAAAGTTAAACCTGTCCCTCTCCTATAGTGGAACATCAGGCGGAGCATATTTCGGTTTCAGTAACCCTAGGCCACACAACACAGTTTGACTACAGTGAAGGGTTAGTATTCTGGTAGTTCCATGCATTCAACTCCCTACACCATCTAGATATCCAAGCGCCAGGTTAGAGGCAGTAGGTGCCAGTTTCATAATAGTCTTTGGTATGACCCGACCGCAAGCCAGAACTCGCAATCTCCCGGTCATGAGGCGGATGCTCTATCCACTGAGCCAACTCGCCAGTTTTAACCAATTAAAATCTTCAAACTCTCTGACTTTCCAATAATTCTCTGACCTATATGAATCCTGCCTAAATATATATACTTACGGAGTCTTTCCACTGACTGCACCACCCTGTAGCACGTGTAGAGGGCTAGACCGGCCATGACCAGCATTAGGACCAACCCCATGGCAAAACCAGCCTGCTGCAAGGCCCATGGCATGCTGAGGAGGGAGGTACCCATCATCGTGTTCCATATCGAGAATCTTGAGAAATAAATGAGATAATGAACTATGAAATCACAGAAAGTTGAACAATTAGTCATTTTATTGGTCATTCATTTACCCACTAGAGATTAAGAACAAGATATTTCATCATCAGTACCATGCCCATGGCAAAACCAGCCTGCTGCAAGGCCCACGGCATGCTGAGGAGGGAGGTACCCATCAAGGTGTTCCATATGGAAAATCAGAGAAATAAAGGAGAGAAAAACAATTCTTAAATCATGGAAAGTTGGACAATTAATGATTTTTATTCAGTTAGTTATTCATAAACTGACATAATTTCTTATATTTGCTCACTTAATTACTTCATATTCTTTCATTCATTTATTTATTTATTTATCTATTTACTTATGAAATTGAGCTGGTGGTTCATTTCTACCTCAACATTTGCCTTACAGTCTGATGTTAAAGCCATATTTCTAATTGTAATCTTCAAAATAATTTGGGAAAATATGAGAACAACTTTAAAATTTTATTGTCTACTAATTAATAACTGTACTGAAACACTTGCAGGGCTCGACAAACCTGCATGATTGGGCAGTGCCCTTTTTTTCGCAACAATTGACAAAAACAGCTTGCGTGTAGATCGGTATTTGGATTTCACTGCCTGACACTTGAATCTAAAATTTAAATGCCCAACTGGGCAGGCGAAAAAAAAAAGTTTTTGGTCGAGGCCTGCACTTGGTAAAATATGGGTCAGGCCACAGTAGCTGTTATGTCTGGTAAATATGGACAGAATATACACATTTCAAAAATAGACTCTTAAATAATTCAGTATGTCACTTGCAACACTTTACCCTGACAATCTAGAGGCAATGTTTAACAGTCACTGACATTTCAGAGCATTATGTTTATAGGCAGAAGGAGGTCAAACAAAATACAAATGTGAAATCTTTTTTTTTAGGAAGCTATAAATGGCAATGTGTTTTAAATGAAAAGAAAACATATAATCAAAGCTGTTTTAATTGAGCTCAAGTTATCTAAATGTATCCACCAAATGTTATCAAATACAACGGTTTCATATAACAGGTAGTGACACACTTTTCCTGTATTTTTAACCCTAACTTTGGTGGTCTTGTTGCCTGTTGGTCAAATTTGGCAAATTCTAAATTATTCTGTGTGTTTTTCTTTGGCATTATTACAAGTAGTTGTTCATGAAACATAGAAATACATGACAAACTACAAAAACAGTATTCAGAATTCCCAAGTCTACATATTTATTTGAATTGTTTTCTTTGTGTTTGATCCCCAAAGGAACATTTGTGCTAAAAAAGAACACCATCATGGCTTATTTTGTGATTTTTAAAAGTGAATTTTTGCATATATATTTTTTTTTGCATAATTAAAGCCAAGTTGAGTTTTGGGAATTTTTTTTTATTTGAAAGCTTTATGCTCGAAAAGGTCATATCACACCAATAAATTCTGAATGTCTTTAGTTTTTTTTATAATTAATTAATGAAAAGATCTCGGGGGGGGGGGGGGTAGGGGTGGGAGGGGGGTGGGGGGGGGGGGGGGGGGGGGGAGGGGGGGGGGGGGGGGGGGGGGGGGTGGGGGAGGGGGGTCGGGGGGGGCGGGGGAGGGGGGGGGGATGGGGGAAGGGGGGGGTGGGGGGGGGGGGGGGGTGGGGGGGGGGGGGGGGGGGTGGGGGGGGGGGGGGGGGATTTTCGAGCTATTTTTACATTATAGCATCCAAAGTGGTTTAACAAGGTTCTAGGTTTATCCGAGTTTCACTCATCAGAAAAAAACAGGTCCTGCTCTTAAAATTCAGACGGTGCCCCCCGCCCCCCCCCGAATTTCTTTATATTAATTAAAAAAAACTAAAGACATTCAGAATGTTTTATTTAGTGTGATATGACCTTCGAGCATAAAGCTTTTAAATAATAAAAAAAAAAATCCCCAAAACTCAACTTGGGCATTGATTAGTAATCATTGCAAAACAATACTTGATATACATGCATTATATTAGATAGAATAATAAGCTGTCTGTGTACCATATTCATTGCAAAACAATACTTGATATATATTCATAATATTAGATAGAACAATAAGCTGTCTGTGTACCATATTTGGTGGTGATAGCATCCCCCCCCCCCATATCCCAAAATAGGCTACCCTGGTTAGAGTTAAGTGCCTCCTTATTTCACCCTATAGTAATTTCAAAAATACACTTTACATTATGAAAAATTCCAATGAAAAAACATACACCTGAGAATACAACAAGTCATTCCTACATGTATACAGAATGTTTTACTTTCGTTTTGAGAAGTCACATGGAAACTCATAGGAAACATTAGACCCTCTACCTTCGGACTTGTTAAGTATTTAGTTTTCGCTTATCGCTAATGTCAACACTATCAATTTTCAAACCAAATAATAAGAGACAATTGAATAGTTAACAGCCCACCTTTTGAACTGTAACAGCTGGGAAATGATACCAGCTGTTAAGTAGGTGATAATTTGGTGCGATTAGACAGGTGACCTTTGACCTATAATGACTCACAATGGAATTTAATGTGCTTGTTATTCGTAAAGTGTTATTTAAACATTTTGCTAACGAGCAGACATAATTATTTAAACAGAGAAGTATCAGTGTAACTCCCAAGAAAACATCTAATCAGCTAAATTTGCAAAACAAGATGTCAGTCTGTGCCATATAAACTGCTTTATCAGAAAGGTTTAATCTGAATTGCTAACTGACTGTGAGGACCCTAAATTGACTGAATTTCCAGGTTTCAGTTAACTATTTGATGTTATTTTTCTGCAGAACCATAATCATCGTGTTGAAGTATTTGACATGAGATGTTGGTATGATAATAGAGTAGGGTTCCAGCAATTTTGTTGTAATTCCAGTATTTGACGAGAAAGCAATGCTTGTAAATGAAAAATAATGTAACGTTTGTTTTTCACATCAAAGCTATGAAATATTGTTTGAAAAATAACTGAAAACTGCACGGTTTCCACAGGAGGTTTTTTGGTTTGGGGAATACCACAAATGATACAGAACTAATATGCCATAATTTCCCAACCACTTGATGTCAGGTTTATTAGTATCAAGAAGGGATGGAGTCGAGGCCGACCGTTCGGAGTCACTAGGCCGATGGAAAGATATTTTTGTACACGTGACTCAATCTGAGGCCAAGGCCAAGGCCGGCAAACTTTGGCCTCGAGGCCAATCTCGACTCCATCTCTGGTATCAAGACATCTTCTACTTACATTGTGACAATACTGTTCTGTTTGGCACCTGAATCTTTCTTGATAAGATTGAATGGGACGACCAGTGTGAATATCGAGGAAGGAAGAACGTGATCTGGAATTTTCTGAGAAAGAACGAAAATTATGAAAGATGATATAAATTATACAAAATAAGTGAATTTACAAAAATTAGAAATAAAAATCACTGCACATAATATCCTTTTTATGCTATTAAGTAGAGAATTACTAAATATGCAAATCAAACAAAGGAAAAGAGTATAAGAAACATACAAGAAAAGCCCAGGACATAACTGAGAACACAGTAAATGCAGGGCATTATACAGACATATAAATACAATTAAAAATTCACAAGACAAATTACATATTAAGAATATGTGCATACTTTACTCTATTGCAAATTAAGATGGCAAGATTGATATAACGGGTGTAAGTGTATTGGGCGGGCTCGCTGACAGACAGACGAAGGGGGTACTGGATCTTTTCTTTTATGATTTTTTTTTGTCTTAAAAAGGTTTCAAAAGGCAATAGATTTTCTTTAATTAAAAGCACTAAATGCTTAATTAGAAGTACACATTTTGCAGGGCTTATCTTTCAGTCCTTATCACACACATTAATAGAATAGAGGATTATCTAGTGCAGATTTTTGAAACTGTCATCATAAAAGACCAGCTTTATCATACATATTTTCTCTACTGACTGGAGTTTAGAGATATAGTCCAGTTGATGTTTATTAATTTGAGATTTGTTCCTACAATTGTCAACCTTTAGTATTCTTCACCAAATCCATTTGAACACCACTATACAGCCTCAACATCAAAAGGCCCGATCTCACTTGTGGAGACATTGCCGCGACTCCAGCGACTTGGAAGACCAAGCCACCAAGGAGACAACGTGGCAACATCTAGGAGACGTCTTGGACACCTGCTGGAGACATCTCTCCAGTCGCAAAGACTATAATTAGATGATTAAAGCCCAAGTTTAGTTTTGGGGATTTTATTTTATTTGAAATCTTTATGCCCAACGGTCATGTCACACCAGTAACTGATTCTGAATGTCTTTTTTATTTTTTATTAATTAATGAAAAATCCTGGGGGGGGTGGGGGGAGGGGGTGAGACCATGAGATTTTCTACTATATTTTACATTATAGCATCCAAAGGGTTAATAAGGTGTTAAGGTTATATGAGTTATACCTCATCAGAAAGAGCAGAGTCTGCTCTTTTGATGAGTAATAACTCATATAACCTTAAGCACCTCTTACCCCTTTGGATGCTATACTGTAAATATACGGTTAGTACGGAAAATCTCAGGGTCCCCCCCCCCCCCCCCGAGATTTTTCCATTAATTAATTTAAAAAAAAACTAAAGACATCTCAGAATGTTTTATTGCGTGTGATATGACGCTTGAGCATAAAGCTTTCTAAATAATAAAAAAAAAAATCCCAAAACTAACTTGGCTTTTATATTCATTGATTCAGCATTAATTTGATGCAAAAAAGTCGCGGCAACATCTTGAGACTCACTGAGTCTCCGGGGAGTCACGGGTATATCAAGCACGTTCGATTTTTGTTGGAGACTTCTTCTAGTCTCCAGCAGGTCTCGGAGACGTCGCTGCAACTTCTCCATCAAATTAATGAATAATGTATGAATTAACTGAAGAAATCTAAAGGAGACATCACGTCGAGGTTGTTGTGATGTCACGGCAACATATCTGAGACCTACTGGAGAGTGGAAGAAGACTCCAACAAAATTAAAATGGAACATGTTTGATTTTCCTGGGACTCCCAGAGACCACACTCTTACAAAGGAGACTTTGCGGAGACTCGAGTCACCAAATAGTCGCCAACTAGTCTCCAGGTCAGTGAGATACGGTCTATAGTTGTACATTTCTTTCATTCAGTGTCTTTCGAGATCAATACTCACAAGTATATCCACATTATGGTGACTCAGCCTGCTGTAGTATCTGTATCGACTGTAGGTAGCAGCCACTGCCGGCTCGGCTGCATGCTGGATGTTGCCACTGTCCGATGTATAGGTTGGGATGGTGGAGTGATGGAACGGTCTCCTGGATGGGCGGAGATGAAAGAAGGGATTAAGAAGCGTAATATGAATCAGATAAATGAGTCAAATACCTACATGTAACATAATTGGAGTTGATAACCAATAAGTCACTACCTACTACTTCTACTACTGCCAAGTCCTACTTCTACACAGTTATTCTACATGTACATGTACTACTAGTAGTACTACTACTCCTCCTCCTACTACTACTTCTACTAGTATTATTACTACTATGGTATTACTATGCTATTGCTACTATTACCATGACTTACTACTACCACTATTACTAAAACAACTATTAAATTACAACTATGACAACTACTTACATGTAACTACATGTACTACTACCGCTACTCTCACTAAGAACTACTACTACTACTACATGTACAATTACTTCTACAGAGAAGCCATGTACACATCGGCCGGATGCTGGATGTTGCCGTTGTCTGGCATGTAGGTTAAGGAGTGATGGACAGAAGAAACAAGTTAGGATTTTAGTTTTTTAAGATCAACGGTGAATCAAATTAATGGGTTGAAACAGAGGCTTCAGATGACCGAAGAGTCACCATATTCCTACTACCCCTACCACTGCTCCTATCACTACTGCAACTATTAAAGACACTATATAACACTGTGGAAGACCCGTTTAAAAAAATTGTCAAACTTTGCTATTTGACATATCTGACAGTGTTTGAATGGACAAATAAATACCCTACAACACAAAACTTTGGACAGTTATGCTGTTACTAGTACAATATGTGCAGATTCAAATTGGCACATTAATTATATCTCAGCCGATATGAAGTTCTGCAACACAGCAGTCTATGGGGGAAAGCTGGAATGGTCTCTCAATGATTTTCACTTTTTTAAAGCACTTAATGATCGTTTTAAAGGGACTGAATCGTGGCCATCGACCGGCCTGATGAGAACAAAACTCAGGGCCGTCACCCTGTTCGCTAGCTCCGTTGCGCGTGGGTGTTGATGTGTTGCGAAACCAGTTCACGTACTGGCAGATCATGTATTCAGTACGGCCAATGAGAAGCAGCAAACTGAGTGGAGGTCCTACTAAATTTACCGAAACGTGCCAAATTGATTATTCGGACTCTTTCGTATTAGCGTGCGCGTCCATCGCGGTCCGCTGAGTACTGCAACGAAAGAAACACTACACCGCGTATACAGTATGTAACTTGAAACGGAGCTAGCGAACAGGGTGACGGCCCTGAGTTTTGTTCTCATCAGGCCGGTCGATGGCCACGATTCAGTCCATTTAAACTGCAAAATTTTCAGGGATTCATTTTTAGACCGTATCAGAGACACTGGTAGCATGGGGAATCATGTAGCTCAGATTTTTTAAACTGGAAACATTGTAATACAATACCTTTAAATAACTGCCTCCTCTACTTCTACAACCACCACCACATCCACAACCACCACTGCTAACTGTTCTACTACTACTACTACTACTACTACTACTACTACTACTACTACTACTATTGTACTAGCTGTTATTGACAATTCAGGATTACATGAATGAATCATTCCAAATCAAGTAAATGCAAAGTTTATACTGTGAAAAGTTTGCAATCAAAAGTTGACTCATTTTAAAATAACTTCCATTAGGATGCCTTGTGATAGCAAATTTGTTGTGTAGCTTTCTATGGGATTAATTTCTCTTGGGGCACAAGAGAAATAAAGTGTTGGTATGCTCATGCTTGATTCTCCTAAAGTAAATGAATTCATGAATACTACTGCTACTAATACCCTACTTCTACTACTACTACTACTACTACTACTACTACTACTACTACTACTACTACTACTACTACTACTACTACTACTACAGTACTACTAACTAGTACTGCTACTACTTGTAATACTATTGCTACTACATGTACTAATGCTGCTGCTACTTCTACTAACTAGTACAACCACAACTAGTACAGTGTATCATTATTACTACTGCTAATGTCACAACTACTACTATCACTACTACTACTACTACTACTACTACTACTACTACTACTACTACTACTACTACTACTACTACTACTACTACTACTACTACTACCACTATTCCTACCCCTGCAACTACTATTATTACTACTGCTAAGTATCTACAATTACTACCACTACTACAGCTAAGTAACACTACTACTCTACTGTTACTACTACATGTACATGTAGTTACAATTACTTCTCTTAAATGTAAGGTTTGGAAATTTGGACAATTCAGGATTGTACACTTATCATTCAGGAGAGTCTGGAGTGTGAAATATTACTTTTTTTAAAAATAATAATAATATTCCATTCTTGTATAGCACATAACACATAGCTTATGTGCTGTTATTATTACCCCATGGTCATGACAGGTAAATTTCAGCTAAACAGCTGTGCGCTTACTGCTATAAATGACCCGACCATTTGTCACTTTGTTGCTGAGGCATACATGTACAGTAGGAACACCAAGGTTTATATTCTTATCTCAAATGAATATTAGGTCAGGGTCGGGGATCTCACATGATGCAATGAGGTGTGTAGTGTTCTGCACACAATGAGTACATTGTACAGCATATCTATCTGTTGACAGAACATTGGGTAAGATTCAGGAAAACCAATTCAACCCACACCATTTCCAACTGCTGTCTGTGAACACCATACACGAGTGCCTATAAGAATGGATTCTGATGAAATCTAAAACAATTGAAACAAGTAACAAAGACAAAAGATCTTAGAATAGATTATAGACCACAAGTTCTTCAAACAATAGTTTATGATGCATTTCACTTTCAGTATTGTTTGAGTGCCTTGCTGAAGCCACAAGTGTTAAGATATATTCTCTTTTTTTTTTCTTTTACTATACTGAGAAATTTCCAAGGTGCACAGCATAATGTGTCAAGAACAAATAACAGGGCTCCCATACCAGGGATGTAGTCGAGGCTGGCTGTTCCGAGTCACGAGGCCGCTGGAAAAATATTTTTCCCATAGACTTTGTACAAGTGACTCGGTCCGAGGCCAAGGCCAAGGCCGGCAAAATCCGGCCTCGAGGCCAGCCTCGACTACATTCCTGTCTCATACACTGTAGCTGCAACCCACGATTACAAATATTACTGACAAAATATACCACCAATTGCTAATGGGATATATTAAAGTAATAAAGGCCCCAAATTTCAATAGGTCACAGGTTACTACAAAACTGGCTCAGAGATTCTAAAATTCCTATCTATAGAGATAATACATGATACACCCGTTACCGTAGCCAATGAGTTAACCCGTTGCCTCCGAGATTCTGAAAATCCCATAGAGTTAACACAATGCACATTCGGTTCTCATACCCAATGGGTTAATTTAAAGTGGGAAATATTGAATGAATCTTTACCTTCGTTTCCTGTCGGAACCCACGAGACTCGCACCACTCAAGTTGCTGCTGCCAGAGACAGGACTATTCCGAATATCCTCCACTCTGAAAAATAAACAATAAACAATAAACAAACAAATAATAAATAACTTACAAGGGAAATAGGATGAATTGGAAGCAGTCCACATTTGGGGATAAAAATATTCTATACACTATCTTATCAACTGTTTCTGCTGTGAAATTGTTTAAAAACAATTCCCCTCAGCATTCGCTCTGACACACAAATTTGTTGTACTCTACTTGTAGGGCCTACAGTACACATTTGTATGGGTTCAATTTCCCTCAAGATTAGAATCTAATGATAATTCTGGTAATACTGGTGCTTGTTTCCAGGGTTGGCAGTTTCTTCCACAGGCATTTTTTTCTGCCGGTTTCTACTGGTTTTTTTTCTGCTTTTTCGGAAGAAACTGAAAAAACCTCCTAAGTTTTTCATTTTTCGTTTTTATTCAAGATTTTCATTTTATAAACTATCATATACAGGACAGCTCTTTTGTTCTTTTCTTCTCCCCTGTTTTGGTTATGAACTTCTAACCATAGTTGGTTGATTCCCTTCTATTCATAGTCACGTCTCCATGCAACTAACTGTACTCAATTGATTGTACTGCAATGTGTACAGCTCAGTTTATACAGGGAGGCTGGTTTATACATGTAGCATGGAGAAAAATAGTCTGATAATTAGCCTTGTGTAAGCTGTTGTGCCAGACAATTGGTCACATTTTTGTTAGAAGTTTTAAGAGAATTGCTTTGATGCCAGCAGGAATATCAGTGGTACAGTTATGTTTGTGGCAGCCAGACACTCTCAAAGTATGCTGACTGAATTGAATATGAAAACAAGCTTTATAACACATACCATAAGTGGATGGCAAAGATGTGTGAGTTGCTCTTAGGAAAATGTAACTATGCCAAAGCCCCCCCCCCCTATAATAAAAAAATAATAATATGAACCAATATTTACACAGTTTAGGACATGTAATTTACATACATATTTACATGTAAATGTAGTATTTTACAAGAAAAAGATCCATGCAAACTTATGTATACCAGTATACACTGCTTACAGGGCTGCCAACCTCTGCTGACCACAAAACATAATCATGCATAATACAAATCATTAGTTTGAAGGCGAAAAACATATTTGGTCCAACTAAAAACACATATTTAGCATATCAAATTTAAGAAAGAACATATTCTGTATTTTAAAAATCATATTTTGTTACTTTTGATGATGAAAAAACATACTAAATAAATATCGTTAAAACATTATTTGGCAGCTCCGTGCTTATGTGCCCTTTTATTAGAGATTGTTTGGAAGGATAATTATTTTATTTCAAAATATTAATTTCTTGGATTTAAATTGTGGCAAGTAGGTTTTTTTTCCTGTTGTGTGTTAAATATGTCATAATGTCATTGCCTGTTATGTTTGTTTATATTTGTTGTAATGTATTCTCCTAAAATTACTGCATACATCATTTACTGGGCTCGGAAATATACTTCAGGGAGGTTTTTTCCAGTTTTTTTTCTGGTAAAAACGGGAAAATATGGTTTCTTCCAGTTTTTTCCGGAAGAAACCCAACCTTGTTTGTTTCTGTTCAAACAAATAAAATTCAAGACAATAATACACTAGAATCTAGAATGTTTCAAATAATTTGGGTTATGAGGCCTTTTCAAATGCTCCCACTCATCACTTTAATATCCTGGATTTCCCAGACCCCGAGACAAGATATTTCGTGTATAGTCTTTAACGAGTTACGAGTTAATGAATACATAATATATAATGACTACCTATATCTGGAAACATTCGGATACATACCTACCAACCCTGAAACCTCAAAAATAGGGACAAAATGGGGTAAACAAATTCAAAAATAGGGACATTCTTCAATACCCTATACATTACAGGCACATAATTCCAAAAAATGGGTAAAAAGTGCTTTTTCTTTTGCCAAAAATAGGGAATGTCCCTGGAAAATAGGGACACTTGACAGATGTGATATAGTAAAACCTGTCTGCAGTGGCCACCAAATGGATGTGACATACATGGCCTTTGAGAGCATGTGGCTGCTAAAGACCTGTCTATTAATTGATGGATAATTTAATATACATGTAGTGGTCATGCAGGGTGGCTATTAAAGAGAGACAGTAGTCTGATATGCAGTATTGTGCCATGTACATGTACCACATCTTTTACAGGGAACAGTTTTCAGAATTCAGGGTAGTGTAACCTGTTTTAAAATTTGTATGAGAAATAGCTTACTAATCCAAATATAATTTATCAATGAGTAAGGAACAACAGTCCAGCCTGTATGAGACGAATACAGGTGTACAGGTACATCATCATTTAGGGGTCTAATGTGATAGACAAATCATGAAAAGCAAAACACAACTGCAGCCGCACACACATATAAACCATATGCTGAGTATTTGATATAATTTCAAAGTAGAGCTGGCCGATGTTTAGATAATATCAAAATTACACGATGTTGAAAAAATATCGTCTACACGATAATGATCTCATGATTATTTCAAAATATCGCCAGAGGCACAATATGACCAAAAATACCATCGATTATGAAAACCTAATGGGGTAAATGCATGCACTACAGTGGCAGGGACCAAAAAGGTAGTTACATGTATGAATGCAGCATACTCTGCACACGAGTGCTACTGTCTGTAGACAGGGAGGTGGGGGACAGAAGAGACACCTCCATTCTCTTCAGCTATCAAACTTGTTGTATTGAAAGCGGTAGAGCATTTAGTATAACTATCAACAATCATAACATCTCTATCAACATGCTGCCCACCAAAAATGTAAACAATCAGCACCATGAATCTCCTGATCTACTTACTGTACAAGAGGGTCTACAGAAAGCAACATTGTTTTGACTACATTTTGATAACAGCCTTACAGGGCTGCAAGTTCAGCCTAAAATAGATTTATCTTCTTCATCACAAATCTGTTTTTCAACTCTGGCGATAAATCGTGTTATCGACGATGTTCTTTCCACGATAATCGAATGAGATCAAATTTAGCCACCCCTATTTCAAATTGAACTTGTTTTGAACCTGCTTGACGTATATGAATGATCCCCCCCCCCTTTCAAACACACAGTTAAGGAAGTGATACACAGACACTGGAAACAGTGACATCTAACAAGTGTCAAAAGATCCAGAACAAATTTGGACAGGAAGGATGCACTCATACTGGTTACCGCAGTTGTACTAATAGCTTTACCTGTTCTGTGTGTTTTAATTTTAAAGCCCGAGTTTAGTTTTGGGGATTTTTTGTTATGTGAAAGCTTTATGTCCCAAAGTCATAACCCTGCAATAATAGATTCTGAATGTCTTTAGTTTTTTTTAATTAATTAATGAAAAATCTCGGGGGGACCCCCAAATGTACTATATAGCACTCTAAAGGCGTTAAAAAAGGCTTAAGCGTACACTGGTTCTAACCTCATTCTAAAGCGCAGAAACGCAGCTCTCTCTTTCAGATGAAGGTATAAACTCATATACTCTTTTCTTGCCTTTGCGTTTTTTTTTTAAATTAATTGAATGCAAAAAATGTCGCGGGGGGGCCGGACCCCCACCATTTTTCGCTATATTTACATCTTATAGTATCCAAAGCGGTTATAAAATAAGGTTATTATTGAGTTATTACCTCATCTGAAAGAGCCTGCGTCCTGCTCTTATCAGATGTCGTAATATTACATGTACCTTAAGAGCTTTTTTAACCCTTTAGATGTATAATGTAAAAATTTTTGGCGGTCCCCCCCCCCCCCCCCCGCCCCCCCCCCCCCCGAAGTTTTTCATTAATAATAAAAAAAAACTAAAGACATTCAGAATCTATTATTGCAGGGTTATGACTTTGGGGCATAAAGCTTTCAAATAACAAAAAATCCCCAAAACTAAACTTGGGCTTTAAAGGAGGCATGTTGAGAAAAACGAGCAAAGTTTCAATATGGATGTATATTAAAGAAATACTGAGAGCTCTGTAGTCTGAATACAATAGTTGTCACACACACATGCCTAGTTTTATTTACATACAATTGAAGGCTTTATCAACACTTTGAGCAAATAAAATTGATACAAATGCACAGAACAAGCCATTCATTCTTCGTACTTTTCTGTGCACTTGAAAAACAAAATTTGTTGTGTAAATAACAATAAAAATCTAATGGCATTTCCTAAAAGAGATTATTCTTCATAATCAGATCACTTATCCCATGCAGACATTTGAAGTGCATTGACGCTCGAGTGTTTGTCTCTGACTAATATAACTTCAGATATCATCATTAATCATTCCAAATATTTGATTTAATATTCTTTGAGATATATTATGGAGAGCTGTTTACAACCAATTTACATACAGTGAGTGTGTATGGTAATGATTCAATGAAGATAGAAATCTTTGATAAGCTCAACACATTTGATAGACTTCAGATACCATACTGGTGATCCTGTAACTAAGTTGAGATAAATCTAAGTAGGTAGTTTTAATGGCCAACAAGTCATTTTGATTATTTAGTGAAAATCCAACCAGTAATATTTGTGAGTGAGTCTGTAACAGGTGAATTCAGTACCGGTACTTGAAGTACTGTACATGGTGAATGCACTAGCTTCTACATTGACATTTTTATTATTGTAATTGTACGGCGTTGGCATTTTTTTTTCTTTTTAATCAGATTTCTTTGATGTAAATTACTCTATTTAGGCCTATAGATAATCAACCTTAACATTGTCAAAGGGGAAAGGGGTTAATTTGAAGGAATTGGAATTAATATCATCAAGCCATTACGTAAATAAAATCAATTAAACCTTTTGGTAAAATTCAATTTTTTAACATACATGTACTGTAAAAGGGGGCAAAAATCAAATAATTAAGATTGTTTTATCATGATTTTTCCACCATTGTCACATGACTTAATTATATTTTTGTAAGTTGCATTTGATTCAAATCTGCCAACCCTTTTTCCTCCTCCTCCTCCTCCTCCTTCTCTTTCTTCTTCATCCTCTTCTTCATCTTCTTTTCTTCTACTAACTACTTTTCTTACTACTACTACTACTATTATTAAGTAGGCCTACTACTACTACTACTACTACTACTACTACTACTACTACTACTACTACTACTACTATTTCTACTACTACTGCTAAGTACAACTTCTAATACTACTACAACTACTACCACACAGGCATATTTAACATTTAATATTTTGTGATCATGTGACGACCAAGATCTCACATAGTTTATGGCTTACTCACTACTGGCAAGACGGCATTACACACAGTAGGCCCTACATATCCAAGGACTCTGTACTTTTTATCTGATTAATCCAAAATGTAAAAAACAACTGGCAGCCTTAACTCAACAAACAGATGCCGAGTTTCTCACAACACAAGTCAAAATTAAATTTATTTTATAGAGTTGGCCTACTAGTACGTGTACCGCTCTGCCACTCAGACTGAACAGGTTGCTTCTAGTCTGGTCTACATACAGGTCTAGTCGAAAAGCGAAAGATCAGCTAGTGTGTTATCACTGCACGTACAGCCTCAGGTATCTGAACGGAATATCAGACGATGACACAGACAGATCTTTCAGCCTGAATTTACTCATCATGTTCGTGCATTTTTCAAACCACTTCCATATTGAAGTGCCTGCTACTGATTGAACCGATCATCTACCAGTAACAGGCTCAGAATAATTTTGACAACTTAAAAAATGCATTTAAAACGTAGCACAAGGATCCATACATTTAATAAGCAGCGCACTAGATCTACACGATAAAACCATTAAACTTAACATAAAAATAGATTGTAACATTATTAGACTAAAGCAAAATCCTGAATTTGGCACGCAGAGCATGCCCAAAATTGTTGACATTTTTCTTACTTTTGCCCCACACCCAATCCCATGACTGGATCGACACCCCTGCTTTTTACACAGTCAGAATTATAGCTCTAAACAGAGACATTCCCTACCCTGTCTATAGCGATAGTATGAGACACCACACCTCACAGGATGAGGTAGACTGATAGAATCTGTCTCCTTTTCATTCAAGGGCTTCTCATTTTTAACAATATTGACATCGTCAGTCTCCTCATCAGGAGACAGATGCGCGTACAACATGTTCGTGCAAAGTAACTCGGCGGCTCACGCCGAATACATTTTTGCACACAAATGCCTTGCGAAACAAAAATTTAAAACAAATATCGGAAAGCAGTTCTAGGTCAAATAATTACTCCTGCTGATTCTTATGGGATCAGCACATCTTTTGAACTAACTGATTTTACTAAGGGATGCCCGGTTTCTTCAAAAATGTCTTCTTTTCCCACTCAGATCAGATCAAAATGCGATTCAAAATTCCATTGCAACTGCATCAAATGCGTGCAATTGATCAGTATAGTGCGTGCACGCATGCGATAACCACTGATCTCGATCTCATACACAAGCAGAGATCCAGTTCTTGGCTCCAGTTCCAGAGACCCTATTTTTTTGCTCAAGCTAATTCCAGAGCCCCCGATTTTCAATTTCGGTGTGGCACATAGGTATCACGTTGTAAGTCGA
>JZLH01S0626817.1:65955-85306 GCA_001188425.1 Eucidaris tribuloides | reverse complement strand
AAATAAACTAAATAACTTAAAAGGTGCTACCCTTTAACAAAATACTGTTTCAATTTACATGAATATAATTAAGTCTGGGACACTTACACATAATACATACACAAAGAATTTTGTATGAAAATGTCATGAATAATAACATGTCAAAACTATACCAAAACTATAATATACATTTGTAACACACAGAGAATCTGTGATATGTTTTCTTTACCATCTAAGTCACAGTCCACACTAGATATAAAGAAAACAAACTTGGACGAATTCAAGACATTTATGTGTTACTTACAAGGCTCATGCTCTAAAGCAAGTCGCAATGTCTTCTCAGCCTTTTCATAGTGTCTCAATTTGAGGAGTAATTCACCAAGGTCATGACGCAGGAATCCCTGCCCTCCAGTCTTCAAGGCCGCTTCGTAGTAGCTGATGGCCTACAATTTTGGGGTCGATTAAATAATACAAATCACAAATTTATGAGTATGTTCGTCTCTGAGGACCTACAAATGAGCTTTTCTATTCACCTGTTCCTAATGAATACACTTTAATACTTAGAATCCATCTTGTATGCATCACTTGCTCCTGTATCAACAGACCTTGGAAAAATTTGCAGGCTGTTGATAATTATTCCTTTTTCAAACTAAATATATACAAAATATCAGTATATCAGTAAATAGGTTTGATAAACTACATACTTAGAGACATTTATATTTCTGTTAGTCAATAATTTATCTATAAACCCATTTAACAAATTAAGACATTTGTTTCTGATTTGTAATAGCCTTATTGTAAAAGAATAACCCAAATACAAATCACAAAGCTGAACCCTAAACCCTTATATTCCTGAACTTCAAAATCCTGGTCTGCTGTAAGACTATGATATGAATAAACCAAATACACACAAACCAATTGAATATTCAAAAGTCCTTTTGATGACGTGCAACTCAAGAACAAATTTTCATAAGAGCGCTGACCTTTCCATACTGATGTGTCTTTACGAGCGCCTGTCCAATCTTGCTGGCGAGGGCGCTGTCTCGTGGGTTGCGTTTGAGAGACTTTTCGTAAACCTCAATGGCCTTCTCTGGCTCCTGGATGCTCATGTACGCGTCACCTAGCAACAGGGATGTCTGCGGACTGGGGTACTTCTCAGCTAGTTCTCTATGTGAAGTTAAGATTAAACCAATGACGTGTTAAAAGAAATAAACATCAATTGCTTTCTACTGAGGGCATAGAGAAAAGACGCACACAGGTTGATTCATGTGTTGCAGCTGTCTAGCAACACACATATACCGAACTTAACAATCCTAGCATACATAACACCATATACCGTGACCCCCCCCCAAAAAAACAAACAAACAAACAACAACAACAACAACAACACAATCTCTGTCCCATCATACAATTCATACAGAAATATGTTCAACATTTGAACATAAAAAGGAACTGCTGAAATTTGCAATTGAATTATACTACAATCTTGTAGAAATCATTAAATTTGTAAAAGGGAATGAGAAGGTTTCCCTACTTAGACACAGTGGTTGATATTGATGATTGATGTTTTAACTTTAACATGGTGTCTTAAGTGAGAGGTTTAAGTTTGAAAGGAATTCTGGAGTAAAATTATACCTATCACACATGAATTTATAGTTTCACATTGCTTCGATATGACATGAAATATTAGAGGATATTTGCAGAGGATGTGACCACATATGCATGGTTTCTGTTTTACTTCAAATGATCAGAAACAAGATGTGAGACTTTTTTCAAGTTTGAAACAAGCAGCTCTCCATGCTAACACACTAGAGTTTAAACATGATATCTAAGTTCAATCCCCTTTATGAATATGGACCAGTCAGATTAACAGTAACTTAGTAACTTTCTTGTAACTCAGTAACTTACCTATAACAGCTGGCATACAGCCTCTTGTCCTTGCGGTGGTGGAGGTAGATGTCGGCCATCTTTTCTCTTGCTTGGACATAATAACTGTAACAAACAACACAATTCATTAATTTCCTTCATATTCTATTAGTTATGTTACAAGCTTACTTTTTTCTTCATTTCATCACATTTTTTACTTAGTTTATGTCTGATTGGTAAGGGATTATGAAATGGATGGATTACAAAACCTTTTATTTCAAAACATTTAAAATCAAGGAGAAAGAGAAAAACATTGCCACGGTTTTAAGAAGTGAAAGTAGCTTTAGATTGAAAGCTGGTATTCAGACAATTCAATATTAGAGCCTAGCTTGCAGATTATATAAACAGGTAATTTTCCCCCACAATGAGATACAAAGTTTTTCCACCCTAATGACGATTTATGAATACAGCCATCAATTAATATAATGAATACAATGAAAAATGGAAATGGATTCATGGGAGATGCACAAGGATGAAGAGAGTGACCCCGAGGTTGGCAAGAGATTTTGTGTGTGGAAAATGTGAAAAAGGACTAGGAGAGATGGTGGAACATGTTGAAAAGTTGTGTGACGAGGTGGAAACAGTAAAAGAGTTTTCATACTTGGGGGACAGGTGAGGGTGAGTGGAGGGTGCAGGGCAGCTGTGACAGCAAGGGCAAGATTTGGATGGGTGAAGTTTAGGGAATGGGAGAGTTGTTATATGGGAAAAGGTTTCCTCTGAAGATGAAAGGATTAGTTTATACGAGTTGTGTGAGATCGGCAATGTTGTATGGAGTGAAACGTGGTGTTTGAGTGAAAATGAGATGGGGATTCTGAGAAGGACTGAGGAGAGCAATAGGTGGAGAGCGATGTGTGGTGTGAAGCTGATGGACAGGAAGAAGACTGAGGTTTTGATGCAGATGTTGGGTTTGGAAGAGACGGTGGATCAGATGGCGAAGGCGAACGGAGTACGTTGGTGTGGACATGTGTTGAGGAGGGATGTTGATCATGTTTTGAGAAGGGCGCTTGAGTTTGAGGTGGCTGGTCAGAGGGGAAGGGGGCGACGAAGAAGACATGGAAGAAGCAGGGTGGAGGAGAGGTAGGAGCGGTTTGGTTGAGGGAGGAGGATGCGCCGAATAGAGTAAAGTGGAGGGAGGGGGTGAGGGTGATTTCTGTGAGTGCGAGGTGAATCCGGCCACCCCCGTAGCTCGGGGACTAAACCGGATTTAAAACCTGGATTACTACTACTACTACTACAATTCTGATAAACACTGAACATGAACGATTCAAACAACAAATGATGGCAAATACATGCCAGACTTGCCAACCTCTGTGAAGCAATTTATCTGACTCCCATAGACCAATGATATAACCGAGGGGTCAAAATGCGTGAGACCACTAGAATGCACTAAAATTGACAAAATATTGCATTAGAGAGGGCCAAAATGCCTGATGTGGACTTACCTTTGTTCTGGTGTAATGTTCCTCAACATGGCCAGGGCCTGTTCCACATCCCCTCTAGCCAGGGAGAGGTCAGCGTTAGCGATGGTGACGCGGATCTCCTCAGGGGTACCGCTGAATTCATTGATGGCATCCTGCATGATTTTGGCTGCTTCATGCTGTGACAAAATCAAAGCAAATTTAGTACTTTACAGAAAACCCTCCTTACAAGCAAAGCTTACTGTAAGTTAAAGTTGATTTTTCTTTTAACTATGGTCAAATTTTGCATTTAAACCCCACTCTTTGAGAGATTAATCTACCTTGTAAAACAACAGGCTCTCACCGATTTAATTTTTTATCATTGTTCATGCACAATAGCCTGAAAATTTCCAGAGTTTTCTAGGTGTCGGTACACATTTTTTATGTTAGGGATATTGTACTTCTATCAGTTAAGATAGGAAGGAAGCCCTCTTTTGACTTAAGTAATTACAGGGCACCCATCCTTTCCACAATTTAACATCAATGGCTTTGGTTGTATGGTAAAATACAGTGTGCATTTTCTATCTTTTGGTCTGTACACCATAGCACTGTAAGAACGTATATACTACAGAGTATGTGGCTGTATTGTAAGACTGGTTTTGATCAGTTCTACAATTTGAATTGCCACTTGACAGTGGACCTTTAATTAAGTGCACTTGGTAAAGCAGACAAAATTCTCTTCATTTCTGGTTGTCATAGTGATGGGATGTAGCTAACTTACAGAAGAGCCTGTTTCCCTGTAGGCATCTGCTAGTTCCAGGAAGACAGACACTCTGTCAGTGGTGGAGATGTGAGCTCCTTTCATCCTCTTGGCAGCTGACGATGCTGTAAAAAGTCAAATCAACATCAATAATTATTAGTAGGAAAATAAGATTAAAGAAATTAGTGACAAATATCTGGACTTAATTGTAGTTGAATGAAATGATGTTTCATTTCTTAAGAGCAGTCTTTATCAAGTGCTGAGACAGTTGAAAGAGAATGCATGATACCAAGTTGCCTGGCAACCAGGGTGGTGTATTCATTTTGATGGAATTCATAATTTACTTCTTCCATTAAAAGTGAGGGTGGATGTTTGGTATGTCTCCCCCTTTCTTCAAACTAAGGGATGTGTAACCAATCCCCTCCCCTCATATTTAGGACTGTCATCATACAGAGGTTCTGTGGCGAGATTGGTAAGGGGAATGCCTGATAATCTAGAGGTATCAAGTTCGAGTCCAACGCCCGCCCGGCATTACAGTCCTTTAGCAAGACATTATTAATCTGCTTTGCTGCTCTCCATCCAGGTGTATAAATGGGTACCCTGGTCGGGTCATTTATAGCTTTAAATGCGTCACAGCTGCTTGGCTGAAATATAACTGTAATGACCATGGGGTAATAATAAATGGTGCATAGGGACATGCGATATTATGTGTCATGTGTCATGTGCTATTTAAGGACGATTTATTATTTTACCTCTCTTCTTGACTCCAGGGAGAGACATGGCTGTCTGTAGCGTCTTACAGCATTCATCCATTTCTCCCATCTTCTTCTGGGCACGGGCCTTGATCAGGTGGTACAATGGCATCTCTCTCACCTACAGAGGGCGTGCATCATAAAACAGCATTTGAACAGAGAAGTTTAAAATGTATAAAAGGGGAATAATCCTTAAAATTCAAATTAAGGGTATGGGAATGATAGATAAGAACAAGACCCTACTGGTACGTCACTAAATGAGATTTATATAGGGCTATAATTTTGTTAAAACTCTAACACAATATTCTGATATTTACATCCAAATCATTACAGATATGGATATAAAGTATACAGTGTTTAGCACTATCTGTTTCGAGAAAAAGTGAAGTATGATCATTAAACTTCCCCATTCAGAGTGACTTGAGAGATATCATTGGTTCTTCTTTTACTTCTTTTAAATCTTTGTTTACTAATCACTCACCTGAAAGTTGTAACTGAGTCCCATTTCTAGTGACTGCGATGATTGCTGGTAGTTGCCTAGATGGAGATAGATCTGGGAATCAAAACAATATCACGAAACATTGTATGACTGGAAGTTTATCATAAAGATATGAAACTACTGTATGTAGAAACTTGACCGAGACAAATTAATGATTCACAGAACTGATTCACTACGTGAGTCAAATGACTTCACATTTGTATTACTTCTACTGATAAATTTGATTCATCAGCTATTTACTGTTTCACTTACTACCAGTGATCACAAGGTTTGTGAATACATTTTATTTGAGAATCAGTTATGTTTTCAAACAAGACAAAATCTGGTTAATAAGATGTGAGTGATACACTTTTCATTCTGTGTTGTAATCATGACTAATATTTTATTTGACGTAATTCTACATGAAAATAAAAAAAAATACGGTATTGATACACATCAATCAATTAATCATGAATCAATAAACCAAATTAATCAAACAGTTAATCTGTCATTCATTCAATGAATCAATCAATTAATCAATCAAATGATTAATACTATTTTTCTTCTTTTAGTATGACATGAGCGTATCAGGGATGACTCCCACCTGACAACTCCACCCTCCACGCCCCCGAGGACATCTCCCCTAGAGGGCAACTCCCCCAGAGGATAACTCCCCCGTGGTCAAATTAGACTTCTCTAAGTCTGGAAACATTGTAAAATTCCACGAAGGAGTTGTCCTCGGAGGAGTTATCCACTGGTGGAGTTGTCCTTCAGGGGAGTTGTCCTCCGGGGGATCCGTCCTCGGGGGAGTTGTCCAACGGGGGAGTTGTCCAACAGGGGAGTTGTCCTTTGGGGCAGTTGTCCTTCGGGGGAGTTATCAAGTTTTAGTCATCCCCGGGGGATTTATCCTCTGGGGAAGTTGTCCGAGAACCATGAGTAGTAAGTATCTTCACAGACTTCATCTCACCTGTGCCATAAGTAGATGTGCATCAGCATACTCCGGATTGTGTTCCAAGCAATGCTGCAGGCTGCTTTGTGCCTGCTCCACCTGGCCCATTAAGAACTTGACCTTGGCTTGCAGGTAATATCCCTCCAAGAGGCCAGGTACTGCCTTACAGATGGAGTCCAATACAGCACTGCACCTCACCAGGATGGGGCTGGTAGGCTGGCCAGGAGATTGGGGCTAGAAAATAAAAAGAAATAAAATAAATTTTCTTTAATTAGTAACATAATAGCAAATTACACTATTTATTATATTATCATCATCATCATCATCATCATCATCATCATCATCATCATCATCATCATCACCATCACCACTACCATAATCATGATTCTCAATATCACATATATCATTAATCGAGAATCACTACTTTTATCGTCATCAGCGCTAATATCAGGATCAGTTTAAATAAAGTCATCCTCCTTCTTATCATCATTGCGAATATAAGACCTAGTATTATTATCACTATAATCATTACAGGCATCACAACCATTACACCAGTATCGCCACTACCACCTCTATAATGATTGTGATCATCTCATTCTTCTTCATTGTCATCATCATCATCATCATCATCACATGGATTATCACCATCACTGAGGAACCACCACTATTAACAGCAGCCCCAGTATCAGTATCAGAACAATCATCGCCATCGTTATCAATCATCATCATCATCATCATCATCATCATCATCATCATCATCATCATCATCATCATCATCATCATCATCATCATCATCATCATCATTATCATCATCATTATCATCATCATCCTCATTATCATCATCATCATCATCATAATCAACAACTGAGGGTTTGTGCCCCGTCAATTTCTGATGGGTTAGGCCCTGTGGAGGCCGGAACAGCAACAGAATCGGTTTTGGCACAAAAATCCTACGGAATTACATACCATACCACACTATATAGGTCAGGGGATTAGCCAGCGAGAGGTCAATGGCTTATTGCTAATCCCTCCATTGTTTCCTTTTTGTGTGTGTTTGTCATCCCTGTTTGTTACTGTATAATAATGACTGTGATTTTATACTTTGTTTTGTTTTTGTTGTTGTTACTGGAAATTTTGTGGAAATAAAACTTAAACTTGTACTTGAACTTGAACTTGAACAATGTTCACAGTATGCCATTTTAATATTCAAATAATCACTGTCACCTCTATCACCGCCATCATTACACAAGAACTAACAACACCACCATCTCTCACAACCGCCACCAACACCATCATCATGATCACCATCACTATCACTAGTCATCATAACTATACCTCTGTAGGAGCAAAGAGTAGATATTCCTTCACCATCTCTACCAGAAAGTCTGGGTTCATCATGGTGAAGTATTCTGTGCCGAGGGGAAGCCCCTTCAGGGACTGGAAGTGGATGGTGCTGGCGTCGTTGAGCAGGTTGATCGTCTCCTCCGACGGTTTGTTGCGCTTCCGGGACAGGATGGCTCGCAGGAACAAAATATCCTGAAGGATGTGACAAACAATCAACTCAAAGTTACCATAGGAACTTAGCTAAATATGATTTTGTGAGATGTTATTATCCTCCAGAGATGAAATGTTCATTTAATTAACAGTGATATAAAGAAGACGGATTCTTGAGACGTGAAATGAGGTCTTTATCTCAGATGTGGAATCCAAACTTCATCAATGTTACCCACATGGCAGGTCTTAAACTCTGTCTCAGCCTTGACATCAGTTTGTGAAGACCTTGTCTCAGAATTTTGTCTCAACTTCATCAATGTTACCCACATGGCAGGTCTTAAACTCTGTCTCAGTCTCGACATCAGTTTGTGAAGACCTTGTCTCAGAATTTTGTCTCAACTTCATCACCAATATTCAATTGCAATCAATTGGAATAAAACAGTGACTTTCAATGATCAGCAGCAAAGAGGCCAGATAAGCTGTGTTGAGTGTGAAAATGAATAACATGCAGTAACACTGTCTTGACAGTGCAGCAAAACTTAGTACATATTCTGAGAGTGGTACGGAAAGGATTGATCTGAGTTAGATATTTTGACAAATCAAAGTTCATGCAAAATTAAGCAAAGATTCTTGGAGAACTTTCAGGTAATAGGAAAGTTGCGGAATCGAGGGACTCTTCATGTTAACCTCAAATGTACCATACACTTCTCATTGTGGATTTTACTAGCATACTTTAAATTGATGTACTGGGCTTAATTCTAAATTACATTTCATTATAATACATTATATTACATTATATATTGATCAATTTCAACAAGATTTTAACAAAACTTACGGATGATTTTCCAATGGTTTCTTGTATCTCTCCTAAAAAGTCCAGCTGTTGTTCAGCATCATCCAACTGGCCATCAATCAACTGAAACTTGATGATACCTGGAAAATAAAATGTGATGGAGATTTTATGATGTCACTAAGTTTATCTGACGTACTGTTATGAATTTTTTTTGTTGTTCTCTATATGCCGTCACTGAGAGGGATTGCTAAAACTTAGCAATTTTAATTAAACTGCAATATCTCACACAGTGGACTAATCCTTAGTGAGATTATGTGAAAAGTGTTTTTGTTTTCTTTCATTTCGAGATAAAGTATTATAATATAAGGTTTGCTGCAGACCATGTTCACAATGAGCATGGCCAAAAGAATATTACAACTGTATATTAAATCAATGCCAAAAAGCAAATTGCAGTGATAAATTGCATTACACAAAGGAATAGCTTATATGACAAGTGCTTAAGTTGTTTTATCCCAGAAATGCATACATGTATTATTTTTTTCCACAGTCTTGGCTTTAAACATGTCAGGACATAAAACAAAATTATTGTCATTGTCATTAAGAATACAATTCCTTCTAAAACAATTTTCAGAATACTGCCTTCAGTTTTGTATTTTGCAAACTAAAGAACTACATAAAACTTTGCATTAAAACTGATTTTTGGTTATTCCTTAGATTAGCACTTTAACACAAACTAAATTATGTTTCGTGATTACTTCATAACATTAAAGGTAATCTAGAGTACTGGTCAATGATGAAAAATCCAGTTTCCAGGAGAAATCTGGCATTTGTTTTATGACATGGAGATTTTCAGTCCCTGACCCCGATGTTACATTAACATTGTCAACAGTGTCTCACATATGCACTGCTGTTTTCAGCTACCCTAGTCATTATTGGTTACATTTTCCAAAAAAAAACCCCAGCAATTAATATATGGTTCATAACAACTTTTGTTAAAGTTGTTGTTTTTGCAAGTATTCAATATTATCTTCAAACATTATTTTAAAACAGAAATCACACCTGTCAGTGCAACCACACTGGTCTCGTCCAATTTCATGGCTGTCCGATATGACTTGACGGCATCCCTGTTCTTCCCTTGCATCAGCATCTGGTAGCCAGCCTCATTGAAGTAGTCAGCATTACTTCCATCCAGGCCGATAGCTCTCTCTACCATAGTCATGGTCTGAAGCAAGATTTGTTGATTACGGCAACACTGTATTGCAAGAGTAAGAGGCAAACAAATGAGAGAAAATGTTAACCAAATTGTCATAAATTTGACATCTTGTAACTGCTAAAATCTTGTTCTCTCCTACCTCACATTTGATGACCCAAGCTAACTTACTGTAACTATAAAATTTGAAATCATACTTCCCAGTTGATGAAGACTATATTGTGTGTAGGTGCTCATGTGCCAGTCATGCACTTTTTCTCATGACACATTCGCACATTACATTTTCCAAATAAAATTGTAGACTTTTACATTTTTGTCAGCAATATAAGCTTGTTTTACATTCATGCTTTCAATTGCATAGCAGAAGGGAAGTTTACATGCAACAGCTTGAGAATGAATAATACTACAAAGTCACGACAGATATACTTTATTTTATCTATTTTTTACAGGAAGTATAGGGACAAAAAATAATTACCTTTATTTACATCCACCTTCCTGATCACTGCATGAAATACATATATTTCAATAAGGTACCGTAAATGTGAAAGAAGATGAATATTGAAACAGGGATTTACAGGAAGTATATAAAACACATCCTTGATTTTGTTGGTAAACATAATTAACAAATTACAAAACCATTTTTTTATGAATGAAAGCCCCTTTTCTAGCTCTTCCTCAGATCTCAAACCCCTGCACAGCAAAATATCTCATATCACACTGCTACATCATGACATAGACTTTAATCACAAAATCTAGATTTTGATGTCAGTTTTGAAAAAAAAAATGTTACAAGTTCTTCATTGGTATAAAGGGGGACACATATTGATGCATATCAGGAGAAAGGGGAATAGGGTGGGAGCTTGCAGTATAATCAAAGAAAGTTGCATAAGGGAAAGAAGTTGTTGAAAGTGGAAATAAATAAATTCAATTCAATTCAAGTCACAAAAGAAATTAAACTCACCACACGGCTGAAAGATTTAGACAAGTGACAATAGATGTATGCATTCTTGGGCTCAAATCTGTCCAGATTTTGGATCAATTCACCAACTTTGGTTGCAGCCTGAAATAGAAATGAATCAAAATTTTATAAGGACTTTGAGAAGTAATAAAGCAAATTTATACACAAAACAGATTTTCACCACAGGAACAGGACAAGTAACTGTGTATGGAAGACAAGATCCATTATCAATCCCTAAGTTTTACCTAGAATTGAACTATTTAAGTAGGAGAAAAGTCACAGCAATATTAATTGGTGGATAAATATAATGATGAATACACTTGCATAACTTGGACCAGTATGTACAGTATATGCAGGAACATTTGTTCAAGCTACCCCTAAAACAGAGAACATACACGATATTTACATCATTCACAGATGTACAGGTAATGAACAACACTTTTGCTAACTTTACTTCACACAGGTTCTACACACAGTGTTCTCAGTACATAAATGAATCTTGATGTAATATACTATCACTTAATATTAATTTGCAGATTTCAAATTTGCTTTAGTTTTCCTCCTTGTTAAATTTATATTTCATTAATTATTCATTATTTTTTTTTCTCACTTAAGTATTAATTTACTTATTTGTCTATTTATTTACTTATTTATTCATTTAAGGATGTATCTATGTATATATTTATTCATCAATTCATTTATCACAACTTTGGGTGTGTGTTCTTTTTTTTTTTGGGGGGGGGGGGTGAAAACAAATTATGTATTCCAGATCTCACCTCTTCATACTGTCCCTCCCTGCACAGCATCTGTAGGATTTGTAATCTGAGTGCTTCTATACAGTGTGGATCCTGAACCAAGGCTCTGGAAAACAATACAGGACATGGTTTATCTAATTAATCATCTCATTTACAATTTGTGAATTCTGTGAGAAAAATTAATAAATTTGTAGACTTAGCATGTGACTTGAAGTTTGCCCTAATCTAATTTGTTTATGCCTTTTTCTACAGGTATGAGAGGTACAAGTTTGAAAAGTTTTGAAGTTATCACAAAAATAAAATGTTCATAACTTGACTTTGATATTATCTCAAACATATTCAGACACACATTACAAGCCCGCACATAAACACTCACATTGATGGGCAGATAGTGGGCATTTTGTGGTCCCCCTCCCACCTCGTCAAGGAGAGACAATTCATTGGATACGTCAACTTCTCCAATTCAGGTTTGAAATTAATTATTAATGAAACTTCTCCTTCTTTTTATTTATTGCATCTATAGTATTTACTTTTGTCTTTTGTCCTGTTTTTTGTGTTGTGTTTTGTAATGTCACTTTTTCATACTTGTTACAATTGCAAATGATCTCTTTTGTTTAGAGTTTAATTTTCACAGGGTTCGGCCTCGAAAGGTTAATGACCCATTGCTGTTCCCTTCCACATTGTTTTAATTTTAAAACTAGATCATTTTGCTATATAATCGTATTCATATTAATTTGCTATTGTTATGTTACTGTGTAATTATATTGAGTATTTTTGTGATACTTGTAAATACATTGTATGTCTATTTTTTAAAGATGTGGAAAATAAATTTGAACTTGAACTTGAACTTGAACTTGAAATACAGATTTGATGAAATCAGATGGTTCCCATATTTCTTTATTAACTTGAAATGTACTTGTACACACCACAGTACTGTGCTAGATCTCCTCAAATGTTTTACATATAAC
Source organism: Eucidaris tribuloides (assembly GCA_001188425.1). Taxonomy (NCBI): domain Eukaryota; kingdom Metazoa; phylum Echinodermata; class Echinoidea; order Cidaroida; family Cidaridae; genus Eucidaris; species Eucidaris tribuloides. The sequence goes on along the minus strand of JZLH01S0626817.1, from coordinate 72,887 downwards.
ATTACATCTTCCCCAAACAATGTCTTAAACACAAATAAGGCATAATTCAACATTTTTCCTGAATGTTTTGTAACACAAACAGCTGTTGTGAAATCAGGAAGATTTCAGATAATGTACATACATAATTTAATGTTATGCATAACATCCCCAACTTGAGCAATACCACCTAGTCCTTTCGCAGTATACACAGTACAGTAAAACAACAAATAACTAGTCTTGATAAACAGTACCTTTGTGCTATTTCTGCAGTCTGTTCCCAGTCTTGAGAGTGCAAGCTGGAGTCTCATTTTCTCTATCAATGCTGGCATGAAGCCTGGATAGGAGACTACAGCCTGGTTGATCAACTCCAGGGCACCGCTGTAGTTATGGCGCATTCCAAGGTAGCGAGCCTTACCCATCAGAGCTTCAATGGCTTTGGGAGTTGCACTGGGAAATAATTCATGAAAAAACATATTGACTCACTCTCTGAGATTGAAATATTCTTCTTATGGAATATTTGTGGAACAGTGCAATAAAAGAATGTTATAAAATCATTATTTTCACCAAGAAGTAAAACTGTTTTTTTTCTCCTGAATTCTTCTTGTGGAATATCTGTGTAGCAATGCAATAAAACAATGTCATAAAATAATTCTTTTCATCAAAAAGTAAAACTAAATACATTTTTGTTTTCTCCTGAATTTCATGGGAAAATTATGACTTATTTCAATGGTTTTACCAATTGTTTAAAAAAGTGTTAGTGTACAATTAGAAATAAGGTATTTTTGATTGATTGATTGGTTGACTGATTTACATATTTATTTAATTAAAGTTGAAGCTGATATTCATGATTTGTCTTTTTTTTTGACAATATTATCACAGGTACTTCTCAGATCTTTAGGATCAGTCAAACTACACTATAATACTTAACTGTATTGCAATGACCTTATCACTACAAGAACATATTTATTAATTTATTCATTTATTTATTTATTTATTTATTTATTTATTTATTTATTCATTTATTTATTTATGTATTCATTTATCTATTTATTTAATATATATTCTTAATTCATTCAATCATATATTCATGTTGATATATGTATCTCATTAATTACTCAATTCCTGAAATCTGGCAATAAAAGGTTGGCGATTATCACATTTTATTTGTTCCTTTTTCACTTTCATCTTCCTTTAGATTTTATCAAGAATTACTTCTATGTTCAGTAAGTTCAGCAGTTCAAAAAGATATAGATCATCAGTAAAATTTACAATATCTGCACATTATATACACAGAACTATTTACCTCAAAACTTCTTCAAAGAATTTGCCAGCTTTCTTGAGGTAATTATCCCTGCCTGAGGTCAGATCAATCCATCCCCTAAGAATAGTACCCTGGTGAATAGAACAAGACATAAATTACTCACTTTACTAATTCTGAAAATTGGTTATATTAATTTGAATCTAATTACTTGTAAGTAAACAACTTTCTCCAAGCACACATACATGTATATCAGCTCTCCCAACAGTCATTGTAAAGGTACACCCTTCACTCACATTGTTCTACGCATAGTTTTGGAAGTAACTGTTAAAGTACCCAAGTGTGATGTTTTAGAAATTAATGTTGTAACAACTGCAATTTTTTGTTTGTTTGATTTCATTGGTTAGAAACACATCCCATTAAGATCTTCAAACTTGAATAATTCTGTTTAACAAAAATCCAAATAATGGGATACATTTAGAGGCAAAGTTCACCCTGATGTCAAGTTGGTTTTAATAAAAGCAGAAAAATGAGAGAAACATATTAATGACAGTTTGGCAAAAATCCACCAAAGAATAACAGAGTTATGAAGTTTCAAAGTTTTAATTTTGTGACATCACATGCGAGCAGCTCCCCACATGTCATGTAATATAAATTCTATAAATTGCCATTTTTAATAGTTCATGGTAGTTGAATGTTTTTGTTTGTTTTTTTCATAAAAGCCTGTATGAAATAATGTTTCCAATAATATACTGAATGCACAGGTAAAATCATTTTCAAATATCTGAGAAAACAGCACTTTTATGGAATAAATACATGACATATATGGAGCTGCTCGCACGTGACGCCACAAAATTAAAACTTTGAAACTTCAAAACAGGTTATTCTTTGGTGGATTTTCGCCACACTTTTGTTAATATGTTTCTCTCATTTTTCTGCTTTTATTAAAACCAACTTGACGTCAGCGTGAACTTTGCCTTTAAACATGTGACAATACATGATAGCACACATCTACTCTATTTTTTTTTTGTCAAAGGAATCTTAACAATGGAATGAAAAAGAGTAAGATGTGAACAGTCATACTAAGGGGTGGACCTTAGCAGCCACCTGCCTGCCCATGGTGGGTAAAATTTTAGGAGATGTTCAGTGTATGTTGTACATAAATTCCTTATTGTTCCTTTCGGGCAGGTAACTTTGAAAAGTTACGTGCCTGACTGGCTCTGGTTAGTACGAAAAATGCCAAGATGTAGCTCTGGTCCTACCTCATGTGATGATCCTCCTGCCATCTTGATAGATCTATCCACATACTCCCTAGCTTTATCATGTCGACCAGTGTGCCATAGGAATAGGGCAGCAAAGTAGACAGCCTGAGAAGATCAAATTCATTCAGTTAGATATTAAGTATCAAAATAATACCTTTTAATCTCAGGAAAAATAATTATCCTCTGGGTACTGTTTGCTTTGTAATTTGCTTCAGTGTTACATGTAAATTTCAGTTTCTTTGTGTCAGTTTGCTGTAAAACATCATTGTGTTATTTGTTATAAATTACCTCCATGATTATGTAGACAGAGTAGAGCAAAAAATCATGCAAATACCACCAATCTCTCTGCAAACCTTCATTATACACTGTGCTATATTTCTAACATCGACTCAGTGCCGAGGAAAAGTCTGAATCTGGCGGCTGTCCAACCGAAAGCATCATTTGTCTTGATGACAACACTGGACTTTGCTTGCGATGTATAGCAAACGTTTCAACAAATCTATAGCACATCAATCATGCCAAGACTGATAATCTAATATGATTGAAGATTATATATGAAATTTAAAAAATGTGGGATTTCTATGATAATTTGATGCCAGGTGATAATAACAAACTACTACGTTGTATCACTTTGAAGAGTGACACGTCTTTGACAACTAAAAACTTAGCAATCATTTCTCAATTCATTGAACGATCATATGACTACTAAATACGACAGAGCATAAATTACAAGACATACAAAAATCTTATGTCGCAAAATTCACTCAAATTTACATTATATCCATGTTTTGTTCTAAAATGTCAAATCAAGTTACCTTGTCACTTGCTCTCCTTCTGTCTTCTTTCATTTTGGCATCCAGTTCTTGGACTGCTTCTCTGTCTATAAATTGTTACAAAGGATTACCAGAATCAGTAACTGTATGTGCACCTCAAAATGTTCTTTCACAATAATATATTCAAATTCGAGCATGATGATTGGAAGAGCAGACTTACCAAGAATATATGATATTCAAATATGTTGAGGTATTATGTTTCTTGTGATAATTTCTATTTAGCATACATGTCTGTACTTCGTATCAAGTAAGCTTCTGTTTTCATTAGGTTTTGTTCTCTTCTGCTGTTGTCTTGATTTTAGGAAGTCATGCCGATCATCACAGTAAATTATGGCACTTTCACAGACACAAAAATATTCTTGGCAGTCTCAGATACATCCATTTTAATTTGGAGTATATTGAGATGACCTTCTGTCATATGAGTTTTTAGTGTGATGTACAGTTAATTCACCAAAGAAGAGGGACCACTATCTGTGGTTTGGTTTGAAGTAATAGATGATATGAATATCTTGCATGTTTGATTGGGGGGGGGGGGGGGTGGGGGTCCTACATGTTGATGCCCATGGCTAAGGTTGTCAAATCAGCATTACATTTAATTTATGCTGAGTGAAAGAGAGATTAAAAATGCAAATTACAATAAACAATGTAAAAATATAGTGTACACTCTGAACAAAAACAAACAAACAAACAAACAAACACAAATAAACAAACAACTCACCAACATTCTTAGTCTTCTTGTGTGCATACATAAGAGCCATTGTAGCACACAGAATGACATCAGGCTTGTCTCTAATGGATTCCAACTCTCGCATACCCTCGCTGAGACGATCTGGAAAACGGTTGAGAGAAAACAAGATGACAATATCATCATAAAAGGTAGAGTAATGTGGTGAATGAGGGTGTTATTGAAGCAAAAGCAAAAATCCTAGCTTTTAATAAATATTTCAAATAAAGATAAATTAATCTGATGTAAAACTGTTAGAATTGTTTTGTAGATAGCAGATCAACACCATTTCAATGACATTCTAAGCTAGTGAATGTCCAGGTATGTACTGAAAAACTGTTTCAAGTATTTTTTTTCTTGAAACATAGATTGTTTACATGCAACTTGCAAAGGCCTTGAAATTGTTATCTTGCCAATATGAGATACAATTCTAGTAGCCATTTCGGTTTACGACTTTTGAACCCCCCCCCCCCCCCCCCCCCGCCAAGCCCATATGTTCCTGTGAGCATGGGGCATTGGTTCTAATTCAAGGTATCTCAAACTCAGTTTCCGAAGGATTGGGTTTTCTTACCTTCTAGTATCAGGCCATAGCCTTTAAAGAACACAAGGATGGGATCGTTGCCATATTTGTTGATGGCTTCCAGGGCCGCCCGCTGCATGTGACGATACAACTTCTCTTGGCAGTAGAAGTTGATTGCAGCCTGTCATGCGTAAACAAACATACAAGTAAATAAACACTGACTTTTTGCACTGTAGACATAACATTGCCATTGCAGTAAAATTGGGCCAAAATGGAAGATAAAGTGAAAAATTAATTTCCTCCAACAATCTTCTGATGAGTTACAATAATTTTATGAGCAGAGATGTCTGAATACAGACAAATTCAAGGAAACATACTTTCCATTTTGATTTATGTGTTTCATAAAATTTCAATACATCTTAACTCGATTCTTTCATTTCAATTTATTCACTTATTTATTTTTATTTATTTTATTTTTTTATTTTTTATTTTATTATTATTATTATTATTATTATTATTTTTTTTTTTGGGGGGGGGGTACATTAGTTTATGAGCTTTTCAATTCTTTACAAAGAAACATGTCTAGTATTGTCACCACCCTCAAAAAAAAAAAAAACTACAGTCTGTTTAGGCAGAAGGCTGCTAAAGATAGTGCCCAAAGTTTTCTGCTTTCTAAATGTGAAATTCTGCTTTCTTCTGCTTTCCAAACCTCAAATTCTGCTTTCTTCTGCTTTCTAAATTTCACCATTTTGAAATTCATTGAAAACTCCGAAAACACTTTTTTCTTATTTCAAATGCATGGAAACAGTGAAAAATTATTGCCTACTGTTTCGCACGCTGAGCCTGAGCAATTCCTATAGACTGGATTTTGTATGGGTAATAATGATAAATCACGACGCATTTGAAACCAATAAGACTATACTTATATTAAAATTACTAAAAATTTCCTGCCAAATTCACTATTTATTATTTTTGTTCATTATTTTTACATTTTTTTTTAAACTGCGTTTTCCGCTTTCTACCCCCGTTTCCGCGATTTTAGCGGAAAATCCGCAAAGCGGAAAACTTTGGGCACTAGCTAAAGACATCTTTTTTGTAAACATAATTTGTCTCTATGGGAATTTTTTTTTTGTGACCAATATACATGTAGGCAGGTGGCTCCTATAGAGAGGTGGATGCCATGCTAAGGCAAGATAACTTTATTTATTCATTTACTTATTACTTACTTATTTGTATTTTTGTACTTATGTATTTTATGTTTTCTTCTATTCATGTATTTATTTCTTCATTTACTTGCTTTTTTCTTTATGTTTCACCCATTTATATATTCATTCATTAAAAAAAAATTCTCAATTGTATTCTTAATTATCATCCTCCATTTCCCATGTACAAAGAATTAAGTTATATTAAATTATGCCAGCTATTGCTAATGATGTCAAATTCTCTTCAAAAATATTTTACACATTGAGAGATCAGCTAACTTACCAGGGTTGAAACATCTGAGTCAGCCATTGCTGCTTTCTAAATTTTTCTGTATCAGTTAAAAATCAAGACTGTACTGCTCAGTACTGGTCCTGTATTACAAACTGGGGAAAAGTCAAAACAAACACAGATATCAATTTTACACGAGAGTTTATAATTGTTAATAAGAGGGTTTTATTGTAGCTACCTCATCTTTGATCAAGTAAAAATGTACAGTTTCATCTTCAAAACAGCTGGCAAGTGCATTAATTCAGTTTCTTAAACACTTTTTTCTATAGATCTATCTACTTAGATACAGGATTTGCGAATTCTGTTTAGGCACAAACATGCAAGAAAATGAAAATTTAATATTTCACATGTATGCCCACGCATGGTACTATTACCGGACGCGCGTTCTTCGCGCAGGACTACGTGCGAGTCGAGTGGGGTGATCAAGAAATCTATGACGCATTGTATATAAAAAAAAAAACTTAGAAAATTTACACATCTATGAGTAACAAATAGATCTACATGCCTTTTTCATGAAATAATCCAATTTTCCTAATGCCCGTGCAAAGTGAATGGCTGTCAAACTTGTTTTGAAAATGTCATTTTGCTATTTGTTTTCCGTGTATTTTCTTCTTGCGCGACTTTTGCGTTTTGCCATAACGTTAGACATAACACGATGTCCGGCAATACAGGTCGATTTTCAGCGCCGCGAAATAAAGAAAAATTTTGAAGGGGTTAGTTCAACTGCCGATTTCGTCAGATTAATCAAGTGACTTTCTTCCTATTTGTTGAAATATTAATATAGACATTTGAATGAATGAAAAAAAATATGATTTTCAAGAAAATCAATCAAGTTTATTGTGATTTGTGTGAATTCTGCATCCAA
>JZLH01S0626817.1:29479-55544 GCA_001188425.1 Eucidaris tribuloides | reverse complement strand
ATGGATCGCAGGATGCTGATACCAAGGGGGAGACGGTAGAGATGAATGGATTTGGTGTGACTGATGATCTAGGGCTAAAGGTAAAAAGGAATTGTCGTGTTTAAAATTATGGCAACTAAGTTTAATTTGAATAGATGCTGTGGTAAACTCAATTGCTGTATTAGTCTTGATATTTGGTAAACATTTAATGCACAGAAACTGAGATATTTTTTTTTGGGGGGGGGGACTCTAATGTAGACATGTCTGGGAATCCACACAAACACTGAAATATATTACTTTTAGCTCAAGACTGGACTGAACATGATATGTCATAATCTTTTTTGTAGACAATTCTTTTTTTCCCTAACCGTGAAGGTAATTGTAAATAATTTTCTTGTCTTTTGTAACAGTTAAGTGACCCAGTGACCAAGAATGCAATGTATCAGGAGCATATAAATGAGGAGCTGTCAGATCAAATAAGGGTAAGTAAGATTGTTTTGGTTTCATTCTTTATTGTGGATGGTGTGTGTGATTGTTCAAGAATGTAACAAGTGCAATTTTGAACAAACTGGGCTGTGTATTACGAATTGTTTGTACTGAAATGGGGAAAGACATATCAAAGTGATAAAAGGCTGTACTTTTATTTATTGACAATAGAAAGGAAATGTCCAAGTGTTGAATGGTCAAACTATTGTTATAACTACTCCAGAGTTGATTTGTGTTAATTCATGTAACCATTATAAAAATGCTTGGTAAAATAAATAATGAGATAGGTTGAATGTGCTAACCTAAAAAATTACTGTAGTCTTTTCTCCCCTCACCAATTAAGTCAGAGGGAGATATAGTAACTCCGCTCTCCCTATGTCTGTGACACTGAGTTTCCAACTTTCCATGCACTTTCCCTTGTAATGTTTGACAGATTTTCACGTCAAATTAATGGCATTCATATTTCAATTACAGGAATTAAAAGATGAAACTGGACGTCTATACAAGCTACTTAGCGACAGAGACTATGAAATCAGGAAGCTTAAAAAGCAGAGAGAGCAGGACAGGCTAGCCCTTGGAGGTAATGATTTTGGTTGCCATCTTTACTGAAAAATTACTTGTCTTTTGTTAGTCTCTCCTGCGCTCTTCTGTAAGTGATGTAGGTCTACAAGAAATATAGATTCACTGATTTCTAGTAAAGCTTCCTTCTGTGTTAACACAGATTTCATGGCCAACAAAGTGTAGTGTACCCTGTTTGTAGTATGGCATTCCATGAAGTTGCCAAGTTATACTGAATTATGCAAACACTCCTTCAATAATAAGTAACTTACAACAGTAATGATAGGCCTTTTTGTGCTAGGATGTTCGTATTTGGTTCTGTATAGAAAAAAAAATGATTCAAAATTATACAAGTGTATCATAAATACTAAACTACCAGAGGTATTATGCATGATATATTTTGTGTTCAACTGTTATCGTGAGTTGTGATAAACTTGATATCTTTGCAAGTGCTGAAGTTTGCAGAAAATGCTACATATTTGTCTTTTTACTTGTTGTAACACATAATTTACTCTCTATGGTCATTAAGTCACTTGAAGAGTTAGATTATTTGTTGTTGAAATAATGTTTGAAATATTTTAACATATAAATGTTGGTAGCCACAGTATTCATTTTATTCTATGCAAAATCTCTGCCAAATTCTTTGTTAATTCAAGTACATGTCCATGTATGTCTTCAGTTTACTCGCCAGAATGTAGAAAACAGATGAATATGAACAGGGTTTTTTTTTCAGTTTACTGCCATTACTAGCTACATCTCATTAGCAAACTTTGCATAAACTATATTATGGAATATGTATATAATACATCTATAAAACTTGGTTCACATAAATAAATATTATATTCTGTTGAATTGTTGTGATGCCCACCAGCGTACTCTTGTAAGTCACATGGACTGAGAGTATGTATGAATATTCATAATTCATACCCATAAATCTGGTTTGTGTGATGAAATATTGATAGAAATGCCATGAATTTCATTATATATATCTGTTTTCCTTTTTTTAATGTGAATACCATAATTACTCTCATTGCCGAAATCAGCCTAGTATTTGAAAGTATTAGGGGCTATAGTGAGTATCCAAATTAATCTCTGTCTATGCATCATTGTCATTTTGTTGGCCAGGAGGCGGTGTGGCCAACGACACTGCTGCCACCAGGATCGTTGAACTCTCCAAGAAGACAAGAGAACTAACTGCAGAGCTGGAGAGTGAGAAAACAAAGAACAAGCAACAGATACGGAAGATCAGGGAGTTAGAAAAACAGGTAAAACCCTAATGAATGCATTGTGAACTGGGGGCAGAAATCTACTGCCTAAATCCTCAAAACAACTAGTAGTGTAATCATAGACTTTTTCATAGTGTGAATATTTTTGCACATATTGCCCAGCACGAACCTGGCGAAAAACTAAAAATGCTCAATTTTTTTTCAGGTTATTTTTTAGCTGTAGGGGTCTTGTACATAAACGGTGAATAAATGTGTATTGTGACTTACGAACTAAGTAAAAAATTGTTGATGCACCAATTTGGGTAGGCTAGGTTTCATAATTTTGATGTCTTTACCATCAAAAAAGTTAATGTTTAGTATATTTTGGTCTCTAGGTGGGTACATTGAATAACTGTATTTCTTATTTTCTTTAATTGCTCACTCAATAGACATGATTATTTGTGAAATTAAACACTCAAAATTCTTCTCATTCGGCCAAACATGAAAACTCAGTCACCTGAAACTTTTCACTTTTACATTATTTTAAATATTAGGGTTACACTCATATATAAATGCTGTCTCCAGTTGACCTTCTAATGTAAGTCTCAGCACATTGTGACTAATACCCCTTTCATTCTGCTTCCAACGGTGAACCCCCGGTGAATTCACCGGTGAATTCACCGGGTAACCACCGGGGAAAATTCGAACGCTGTCCTTTCACATTGGAAAACATCCTCCGGTGAATTTCGAGTGTGTTGCGCCCTGCACTTGTTATGTGCATGCCATGGCCGACCAGGCCATACCTCCTTGATTATACAGGCGAAGTACTTTCGTACATGTAGGCCTACATGTATTGCCATGGAGGTAGAAACCAATTAAGCTAGGTGATGCATGCTGTCATTCGCACATTCATCAGTAATTTATTATAACTGAAAAAAAAACCTCTTTTGCGGATTTTTAATACTAGGTTCCCGCATAAAAATGTCACGCCGCAATTCCTCCTGGTCTACTCAAATGTAACTTTGAATAGCTTTCCTTCACAAATACAACTTCTGATATGAATCTACTAGCAAATTTCGCCCACTGAGCTCTAAAAACACATCAACAGTACAGAGATCACTGATTTCACCCAGAGAATTAACCGAGACACCCTTTCACGCTAGACTTTCCCCGGTGAACACCCGGTGGTTCATCCGTGTTTACCCTGGATGGTTGGAGGGTAAAATTTTTCGAAAATTTAATCGGAGGTTCCCCGGGAGTTCAACCGAGTGTCCTTTCATGCTGAGAGATTCCCCGGGTGTACCCGGATGCACCCGGGTAAAATCTTGCCAGCGTGAAAGGGGTATAAGGTAGCCCAGTAAAGGTTAAATTGTTATGTTGGTCATTTTCATCAATATATATATTATGTAAATTCTGGTGCCTTTGACCAATACTCATTTACAGTACCCCTCTTATCTAATCCTTTGATGCAACATGGTCTTTGCTATAAGACACTGTACGTTTATACAAATGCAAGTACCCCTCTTTAAAGTGATAGCAAAACGGCCTGTAAATACCCTCATTGAGTGTTGATGTATGATTCATCAATTTGACAATCAATCTGTCATTTAATCTCTTACTACAAACCCCCCAAAAGAGAACATGACATACATTTTAACATGCATATTTTTAAATACAGTACAATGTAATTATAGCACTATACACATATCGGTTTCATAATGCTTATAACAAATCATAACCATTCAATACTAATACAATTCAAAAGATTGAAATAGAAAATTATTACAAACACAACAGACATTTATTTTGTATATTCAATATAATTTATGTAAAACATGAATTTTTGTTTGTTAACAATTAGTTGGTATTTCCAGTCATTTACTCATCTGAATCTTCAATAAATCCCTCTTGTTGTTTTCATTTTCATTATTTTAGCTGAGTGAAGGACCCAGAAGTGGAAGTGGGAAGCAAAGACCACCCAGCCCAACACAAGAACAGGTAAGTTGTAACGGAAGATAATAAAAATTGGTGATAATTGATATCTGTTGAATTATTGCTTTATTATCCTGAACATATTTCCTTTCAATGTGTTTTCCTACTATAAGTGTCATTGCAGTGTTCGGGATAATTGGTGATTTTTTTTGGAAGTTTCATTTTGGGCAAGGTAAAATGTCACACCAACTGAATGTGAATTCTGCCAAAATTGCTGAAATACTTAAAATGAAAAACAAACTTTTAACATCATTGGAAAACTAATAACATTCTCTGAAAATTGCTATGTACAGTATTGTTGTTTTTCCCCTGGAGAAACCAATATAAATACAAATATAAATCTGCATCATTAGCAAATAAATTAGTACCCTATGTTTACGATGTCATTTTGTAGGTGTTCAAAATTGGTCTGACTCTGATGTAGTGGGCAAAGAAAGTCACATCTAGTGAACAAAATAAATAAATTACTCATAAATGAGAAAACCTGTTCAATATTAAAGCCCATGTATAGTTTTGGTAAATGATAAAAATGAGAGTCTTTGCTATTATGTTAGACCTATCAATGCCCTGAAAATGATCTGAAACTCTTCCATGTTTGATAACCTACTTAAGATATAAAATGTAGAAAGGGGGACCCCTGACATTTCCCATAGTAATGCACATACCGCTGCATGTTCTCTGATAATCTAAACATCACAATTTGTCACTATAAACAATTTTCAGTAGGTTTGATGTTGTTTTCTGATGTCTGGGGTAACAATAGAATACATGGTGAAAAATTGGCAAAAAAGTTGTATAATTTACCAAAACTATACATGGACTTTAACAAGCTTTCTGCTTTCTGGTGTTTTCTTTTTCTTTCCAGGCAGCTGCTCAGATGGCCGAGCTGAAAGCCACCCAAGACAAGCTGAACCAAGCCAACTCACGCCTGGGTGAATTCCGCAGCCAGAACGCCAGCCTGAAGCAGGAGCTGAAGGTGTGCCACAAGGTCATCAGCAATGAGGTCGGGGACGGGGTCAACGTACAGTCCCTTCTCAACCAGACCAGCGGGTGGAAGGGGCGTGCCCAGCAAGTCCTGCTGTTACAGAAGAAGGTAAACACTGGATTTGAAACCTCTGAAATTATTAGTTCTAAAAGTGCATTTGAAGTGCAAATTTATATCTGCATGCTTGCAAGGATTTTGTTATAAGTGTGATATTTAAAGTTGTTTAAATATAATATCAACTTGGTAACTCACTTCATGTTAGTCATTTCATCAGGTATGCATCCATCAGATACGCAAAATTTGAGGAATATGTAATACATGTAAATGGCTTTTTAAAGCATTGCTTCTACTACCATTATTTGCAAGTATTAATTTCATGTTAGGAAGGAGTAAGTGCATTTAAGTAAATCATATATGAATACATAAGAGAATGCGACTGTGCAGGATGTTAAAATAAGTCATGCAAAAGCAAAATTTCTAACGATGTAGAACACATAAATTTGTACGTAGATTTAACAGGTTAATAAAATGCTGGCATATGTTATACTGGTCTACAACTCACCCAGATTTGTGATAAGAAGTGTATAATGCTGTTTCTGAAAATGACATAGTGGTGCAGTTGTTGAAAACAGAACAGATGTTTTATAATGAAATCTGTGCACAATTCATCATACTGATAAAGCACTAATTTGTCAATTCATACACAAGACTGTGCAAACTGTGGATATTGCAATGCCAGTACAAAAAGTCAACAGAAAACTTACATGTTTTAACTGCTAATCCTACAAGTATTTGGTAGCTTTGACTTTAATTGTTTCCATATTACATGGTTTCACCCAGAAAGAAAGGAAATGGGGAATTGTCATAGACAAATTCTGTCATCAGCCAATATGTTAGGTTTCCTTTAAAGTTAACAGTGGAACTTTGAAAAGAATGAGCCTGCAAAAATCATCTGTCTTGTTAATCTGTAGTGAAGAATATGTTTGCATTTGAAGATTCATTAAATTTCAGCTACCATTTTACTTCTTTTTGGACTATTTGCAAAACTTCAATGTGTGCAAAATATCGCTACTTGCCTTATTGTATAACCTGTGTCCCTCGTTCTCACCACTCACGTCAACTCTTCAAGGTCTTCACCGGTTACCTGTTGACATGCACATTGTCTACAAAATCTTCCTGCTCACCTTTAAGTCAATTAATGAACTCTCCCTATCTTACCTGTCTGATCTTCTACTTTATTGCATTCTACCAAGGACCTTGCATTTTTCAAATCAAGCTCACCAGCTTCCTTGCTGCATTTCTTCCAAATCTTATGGTCCAAGATCCTTCCATTCCCCACCTCTTCTCTCTTGAACAACTTACCACTTCATATCCGTAAAGCTGGAACTGTGAACACTTTCAAACTATGTTAAAAACCCATCTTTTTAAGTTAGCCTACCCATAATGTTTACATGTAGGCTAATGTTAACATGTATATTACTTGTTAATCTTGTTACATATTACTTGTAATTTCTTGCAACTTCCTACCCTGTATTTGTCTTCTAGATTCATTTGATAATTTTTTCAGTGCTGAGAGGCTGCAGCAATTTTGCACTTTATAAATGTCTTGTATTATTATTAGTATTTGGTCTCATTTTCTGTTGTTGGCCAGGTGGACAGGTTGAAATCTCAGTTGGAGCAGTATCAGCGCAGCAGACCGGACACGGAGCTTAGTCTCGAGGACCAGTTCATGACGATGGATGTAACTGACGACTTGATCAGTCTGGCATCATCGTCAGCTGTGCCGAAGACGAATAGGAGTGCGCCCTCCATTGATGACAAACAACGCAGTAGGATAAGGCAGTTGGAAAAGGAGAAGCGTGAAGCAAAAGAGGTATATTGTATCATAATGGCTTTTTCATATCAGACAAAATGTTTGAGAAAGAATGGTATCCAAGAGAACCTAAATAAACTAGTTTAAACTTGCATACTGAATTTTATATTTTCATGTACATGGTGGTGCTGCCTCTATTATATTATATTTAATCCAAATATTATGACAAATTAGATTGTGGTTATGCTAGCATTTACAAGTTTTTTTTTTTCCTGATTAATTGGAAAAAGTATGCCAAATCTTCATTCTGTCAAATGGAATTATGTATTGTGTAGAGTAATCAATAACATATTTTTGGCTCGCTGGGACAATGTTTTGAACATTTGCTAAGTGAGTTTGGAAATTTTTGCACTGTTAGAAAGAGTATCTCAAACATTTTCTTTCAAAATTCCTGATATTTGATATCTTAACCCGTTGATGACAAATGATTTTGCTGTAACACGCATTTCCCTTAACCTTGCGACAAGATATCTCGTGTCTAGTTTTCAACAGGTTAATAGGTCACATATTGTGTGGTTCATTCAGCCTGTAGAGCAATTTCAAATGTGACCTTAAAATTTTTATAGTTATTATATAAAGTAATTCTATCAGATGATGTGTGCATAGAGTGATACCAGGTTGACAGTGATATTGAAAAATTAGTATGGACATACAATATTCACCATAATTGCATTTTTACTTCAAAACCCCTCCCCCCCCCCCCACACACATACACACACACTTCTGATTCTTTTTTTAAAGCAAGATGCAAAAATTCTTACAAATTAACTGAACATAATTTCATTAAATAATACCCAAGTACCAAACATTTAATTCCCTTCATTAAAGCAGAATCTAGTAAGTGCTCGTAATTTCTTGTACTGTTGCCGTCATACCTTGCAGAAAGCAAGTTCAAATTTAAAGGCCCTAGAGGAAGACCACGCCAGACTGAAAGAGAAACTGGAGGCAGGAAAAGCCCGCAACAAGGTTTTGTCTGCTGAGATCAAGACCCTGAAACAACAGGTGGCCAGATGTATGGACAAGGGCAAGCATGACGACGAGTTGATTGAGGCTCTGCTGGTAAGTCTATGAATGTTTTCTCAAATAGAGCTGGTGATATTTGATCTAAACCTCATTCAATTATCATGGGTGAAATATCGTCAATACCACGATATATCGCCTAAGTTGAAAAACAGATTTCTAATGAATAAGATAAATCTATTTTAGGCTTAAATTGACAGTGTGCCCTGTAGGGCTGTTATGAAAATGTGGTCAAAACAATGTTGCTTTCTGTAGACCCTCTTGTAACTAGATCAGGAGATTTGTGGTGCTGATTGTTTATAAATAGCTTTATTGGTGACCAGTGTGTTGACAAAGTTGTTTTATTTTTTTGATAATTACATGAAATGCACTACTGCTCTTGATACCACAAGTTTGATAGCTGAATAGCATAGAAGTTTCTCTTGTATTCCCACCTCCCTGTTGCTACCTATATGCAGGCAGTAGCACTCATGTGCAGAGTATTAATAGATATGGGGATTTCTTGGTCCCTCCCACTACAGTACATGCATTTACCCCATTAGGTTTTCATAATCGATGATATTTTGGGCCATATCGTGCCTGTGACAGTATTTTGAAATAATCATGAGATCATTATCGGTTATTCAGTATTTTTTCAACATCAAATAATTTTGATATTATCAGAATATCGGCCAGCACTACTCTCAAACTTGACGTACATTAAAGGAAACCAATGTAAATACAGTCAAATCTGTCCTAGCAACCGCTTCTCGATAGCAGCCAACCTGTCTATAGTAGCCATTAAAATGATTTTTCTGGAGACTGATCATGTGTTAAAGAACATGTGTATAGCAACTACCTTTCTGTAAGGACCACATTTTTTTGTTTCCTTTGGGTATCCACTATAGACAAGACTTACTGTACTGTGCTTTTGGTGAGAAGGGTTGTTTTCTAAAGAAACAATTATCATGGTATCATTTGAGATCGACGTAAGAGGTGATTATTTAGCACAGGTAGCCAAATATGTTAAAAGTGTTTTTTTGACTGAGATTGAAAATAAGAGCACTGGCACTGAGCACTTTCTTTTTATCTATCGAATGACACTCCTATGGCAGAAATTGGTTTTGTCCAATATATTTGGTCATGTCCATTTCTAAATTGTGTAAGAATAGTTGTATTTTGAAATTCTTGCAGGACTTACAATTTGTGCAAACAATGTTTTTGTTGTTGCCAGGTGTGTTTTTTTGGTGGGGGGGGGGGGGTTAAAGACATTGTATAACACAATATTTCCATTTTAAAAAAAATGTGAGCTATATGATTCCCATGCTACTAGTGTCTTTGATAAGGTCTAAAAATGAAGACCTGAAAAAAATTACAGTTCAAATGATAAATGCTTTACTAAAGTAAAAATCATTGAGAGACCACTCAGTTTCCACCCATAGACTGCTGTGGTTTTTTTTATCGGCCGAGAATAATTCATGTGCTAGTTTTTCTGTACATATCTTACAAGTGACAGCATAACTGTCTGAACTTTTGTGTTTTAGGGTGTTTATTTGTCCGTTCAAACACTGTCACATATGTCAGATAGCAAAGTTTGGCAATTTTATTAGTAAGTCTTCCACAATGTGCCATGGTTTTTCAGCTGTACAAGTTACAAATTGCATGTACATATATATTTTACTCATTTAGGCATGTGTTCTTATTTTATTTATTTATATATATATATATTTTTTTTTCTGACTTACTTGCCATACAATCCAACTACCTTGCCTGTCATGAAGATTCGTTGCCAGTTTCCGTAATTAAACCAATAATTAAACCATTAATGTTTACTTTCATATATTATGTGTTATAATTAAGTTACTCTTTTTTTTATCATCAACAACAGTATTATGTATTCTTGCCATGTATTTTCCAAAATCATTGCCATTCACAAAGATTTGCTGCGTATCATACTTATACTTTTACAAGTCAAGTTTACACTAATTGTAATAATTTATTTATATTATTGAATTTTGTTCATTCATTGTAGTAATTAATTATATCACTGTCTGATCTGCTCTGGCCCTGTTTTGATACATACATATTCTTACAATTTAATGAGTTATCTACTTTTCATTTCTTAATTGATGCTATTTTCACAATTATGATTATGTCATCAAATTAATTTTTCACATGATCGAGAGGGAGGGGGGTTGGAGAGAATGTTTTTGTTTTGTCTTGTCTTGAATTTTAGAGGGGATTTTTTTTCTTTTGTAACGTGAGACGGTCTCTATTTTCTGAAGATTTGGGATTTCAATTACATGATGTATTCTTCATATTCAACTCATCTTAATATAATTTTGAACTTTGATTTCTTTGTTTGTTTTGGTTCATTGAGAAATTTAAATAATTTGCTCAGAATCTATATAAGTCATGTATTTTATTTTATTGCCCCCTTAATTTACCAATGTATTGGTTCGTGCAATAATAATAGTAATCGTTGGTTAGGGTGGGATAGGTGTGTTAGTTCTGGTCCCTTGGGGGGGGGGAGGATCGTTAGTGCTGTGCAAACTCTATGGCACTGGCGTCCTTCTCCCCCTCGGGGGCTTGGAGTTGGCACTCTTCCCTTGTCTGCGGGCGATAATTTTAATGTATTGTGTTATATATACTATTTTTTAGTTTTATAGGCTTTGTTACTAGTGAGGGCTCACATGTCCACGGGCAATAGTAATGAATTTTACTTTTGTGAGCCCTGGCCCACTGGTAACATTGCTGTTTTTATCGTATCTATCTATCTATGTTTTGTGTTACTTATTTTTTTACTTTGTATTTTGCTATGATGAATCTATTATGTGTTGTACTATATGTTTTTATGATTGGCCGAATAAATAATAATAATAATAATAATAATAATACTACATATTATTTTCAGACATTTAATCACTGTCATCTACTAAACAAATGACATGCTTGATTAATAAGACACTGACTTCCGTTCCATCACACTCCAGAAACAACAGAGCCAACTGAAACAGTCTTTGGAGGAAGTCAGCACCAGGAGTAAACAGACCGCAGGAGGCAGAGATGGTAGAGGCCCAGAATCTAGAGATGCGGTCCCAGCGGGAGGCTAACGTGGTAGAACAACTCAAGATGATACTGGCTGAGAAGGAGAAGAAGGTCAAGGTGCTGGAGGAGGAGATCATTGAGATGAGGAGACAGGTAATAGTTACACTTTTGATGACACATTTCCAGAAATTTCTGGATTTCCAGATTTATCCAAAAAGAGGATCCGAAAAGAGGAAAGTTTTCCAGAATTTATGGTTATTCTGAAATTTCCGGCAAATGGGCTTAAAATGAAGTTTTGTAGTAATGTTGTGATTGTAAATATTCATGTCCTTTTGTGACTTTACAATCTTATTAATTGGTGCATTTCGTTTTGGTTGTCAAGGTGTCATAACAAAATTTGGGAACTTGTCCGTGATTTTGGTCCCAGGAACCAGTTAGTACCTTTACTATACTTTCTTTATTCTAGAAGCATTTGTAAAGCTGATAATGATATAACTTAAGTACCCAATACTCCATTAAATGCAGGAATAATATCTGTAGAAATAGGTGAAAATACCCTCTTGGGTATGCTCCAGAACCCCTAATTCCGCATTGAAAAAGAAAAAGCTCTACACTGTGGAAACGGGGGGGGGGACACTCCCCTCCCACACCTTTCCCCACCCCACCCCCCTCAATTGCTTCGCTCCCTTGCACATGGATTTCAGGAAATTTGGAATGCTTCCTGTGTCATCTCTGTTAATGTTTTACCATATTCTTCTTGACAGAAGCAGCAAATGAATGGCTTGGACAGGCCACCGTCTCACCAAGGCTTTACCCTGAACCCGGCCGCCACGCCCATCAACAGACCCCCGTCCCAACAAGGTTTCATTCTCGATCCATCAGCTGCCACGCCCATTAATAATAGACCACCATCTGGAGATAGGAGGAGTCACATTGCTATGGCATCACCAGCTCCCCCTCCATCCAGGTGGGTGTTTGGTTTCTTTCTTTGATTATTCTTTAAATTTAGTAAACTTTGTATTTTCAGTATCTGAATAAGAACAAAACATGCACTAATCCTTTTAGGCAAGCCTTTGGTCTAACAATCACAATGAAAGTCTGTTAATTTGGTGTCTATGAATTCGGAGATGGACAATATGGGATGAATCATCTTGAAAATGCTAATGAATCAATTACCATAGCTGAAAGCTGAATTTAGTTATCAAATGCAATCAGGCTCTCTCATTTCAAACTAAAATGTGTCTTTGTAAAAACAAAAAATATGTACTTTTTCCCTGCACTTCAGGTTTGTTACCAGTATTACCTACATATGTATGTTGTATGTTTGTAAAACAAGTAATTTCTATCAGATGAAACTTGCAATTTTCAAACAAGATACATTGGATTAAAATGATAATATACAAGCTGTCATTCTTTCCATTACACAAGTGGGAAAGACCATTAAAAGTAGGACCCCAAGGTAATACAGTGGTTATTCTATATAAGCTAGGGAATTATTCATGGTGATTTTTTTCCTGGATTAATATTATACCAAATGACACTCCACATGAATCAAACAGTCCGATATGGCAGGGCTCATGAATCAAAATAAGATAATTCTCAGAACTAAAAATATTATAATTTATTCTGCAACTTTAAACATAGATTAAATTTTACATAAATTAGGAAAATAAGTAAAAAAAAGCATGTGGTATTTGTGCTTTTCTTCACTCAACGTAATATTCAAAACATGTTTATTATGAGATTAGTGCCAGTTGAAAACAGGCTATATCACCCTAACTGCCTGGCAGGAGTCTCAGTCTTGGTTATACCCAACCATCATCAAGCATCATAGCAATAACACTGATTCTAATGATTTGTGCATGTATGTTTTTGCTGGATTCCAGACATGGTATTCGGACGTCTTCTCAACTGAGTCACCGTAGTGGGTCAAGACAGAGTGTAGGTGATGGAGACCTCCCCCCTAGAAGTTCGCCTCTACGAACCGTCCGTCCCTCAAGCACAGGGTGAGCCAGTTATATTACCCTGCCTTAATCAGTATGTTAGCATTGATTGAGCAGAATTCGGTAAATGAACATTTTCCTTGTGGGATGTGTACAATAAAGAACATGTTATTTTTCCATTCATGATGAATATAGAATACTAAATCTGAATTTGTGATTTTTTTTAACATTACTCCAACATGCACTTTGCATTCACTGATCATCGTGCATCTAGTGAGGATATCAAAATGCTTAATAAAATCATGTACATAGTTTATAATAAAATACAAGATTAATAGAAAATACTGTAATTGTATCACGTGTAGAGATTTACAAATTATGAAAAATTGTAATGTAAATAATTTTTACATAATACTAATTTATGAAAAGTTTTTTGCTGCACTTTAAGTCTTTGTATATGCATTACTTTCGTTGTAAATATTCAGAAATGAACTACTTTGAACTGTAACAATAGTTGATTTCTGACCATAAGAGTAAATGACCAGTGTACTAAAATTACCTTCTCCAGCTTTGTAAGTGAAAGAGTAATAACCGTTTAATTACACCCCTGCCAAACGAAGTGTAAAGGGGGTATATAGGAATTAGCGTACGGTTGGGCAGTCAGGCGGGCAGTCAGTCCGTCCATTGCAAATCTTGCTGATCAAACTACTCCAGTTTTTGACCAATGCTCATGAAATTTGGGAGGCACATTGGTCTTGGGGTGAAAATGTACAAGACACATTTTTTGCATGTGTCGGAAACTGCATTGCCATGATAATAGCATATTATGGCAAAAAATCAAGTTAAAATCTTGTGGATCGAACTATGTCAGTTTTTGACCAATGCTCATGAGATTTGGCACACACATTGGTCTTGGGGTGAAGATGTACATGACACAGTTTTCAAATGTGTTGGGGCGGGGGTATGAATCACCTTCAGTGATATTTCTAGTTATTTCATGTATTTTTGTCCAGGAGTATAACATCCAATTCTAATGAAGCGGTTGAGTCCCTACGGATACAGTGTCAGGAATTAAAGTCAACCAGTCAAGTCACGGAAGTGGAGAGGGACAAACTCTCAGAGCTGGTCACGTTGTTACAGAAAAGGTGAGATGGTGGATAAAGATGTAGAACAGATGGCCTTTTGGTGGGCTGCATATCAGATGACAGTAGTGGCTGTACTGGTGGTGATATTTAATGCATTGGAGACGATTTGATTTCACTATAATATGCATTTTCCAACACCCAACACAAGTTAACTTGTACTTAGTCTCCAGTGGGTTAAATGAGACTAAAACTCATAGACATCTATCCATATTCAAAGAATACAGAACAAAAGGAAAAGAAAACCGTGAAAGCTTGAAAAATTTTTGCTAAACCATTCCAAGATTATGATTTTTTTTTACAATTTCACTCAAGTATTGTTATTGAAATTGTTAAGTTGTTTATCTTCGAGTTATTTAAACTTTATGCATGGCAATCATTTACACCTGATGTTACATGAATGACATTGAAAATAATAGACAATATCTCAACAGATACAATTATGATGATAAAAATAACAATAAATATCATAAATAAAAAGAAGAAATTATGGTAGTGATTACAAATTAAAATGCTAGAATTACAATTGCTCAAAATTCATGGAATATTACAAACATAATACAAAAACATACTAACTAAATGTTCATTGACAGCTTTACCAGCTGCTGTGATGACAACATGGACAAATCCCCATTAATTTATTACACAGATTTTCACTTTTTTCATTGTCATAAAAAATCCACCGTTCTCTTCATTGTTGTTCCAGTATGTTACCGCTAAAAGTATTCTGCATGCTTTTCTGATCTGAAGAATTAGATTAATGACTTAACTGATGTGTTATTAGGAAAACATTAGTGGAAATCTGTTCGCAAAACTAATTGGGAGTTTTGTGCACTGTGGTTTGCACAGCAGTTGATGCCTCAAATATATACAATGAACTTGTATGGGTTCATAGATGAATTTCAATTTGTTGATAGAAAATATGTCTTGGTAAGGACCCGGTACCACCAAACGAGCTTGATGTGTATTACAGCAGTAAATTACTGCATATGTGATCATGTTCTTGCTGTTCCTTCAGATGTATTGAGTAACAGCAGAAGTGATCTAATTTAGGGGTTTCATGACATTTGCTCCAGTGGCAATTGCACCAACGATTAATTCATATATTAACCCTAACCTCAATCCTAACCCTATCCTTGTCTTATTCTGAACTGGAGACCCAATAACAGCCCTAACCCTAACACCCTATCTTCTGAGATATTGTCACCGGAGCAACTGTTGGCAGAGCAAATGTCGCGTCACCTATGTATGACCTAGCCCAGTAACCCCCTCAATACCATTACAACAAACTGCATAGACTTAGCATGTGGTATTCTGAGTGCAGTTTTAAAAGAGTTAACAAACATCTGTCTACATTTTTTGTATTACTATTGTGTGTAGGTTGGATGAGTGTACTACCAAAGTGGTGGATTCACAGAACAGTCTTCACGAGTTGAAACAGAAGAACGTTTTTCTGGAGAAGCAGCTGGGAAGAGCAAAGATGGAAAGTGGCAAAGGTGAGATTGTAGGAACACATCCACTGATTGACTGGAAAGTGAGGTCAAAGGTCGTCTAGGTGTCATGGGGTCACATAGCACATTTTGCGTAATCATCAGTGCAGATTTAATCCAAGTTTGTCCCTTATGTCGGGGGTGGCTGTTTTTATCTCACTTTTGCTGCAATCACTCTCACACCATCTCGCCATCCCACTTGATTCAGGGCATCCTCCTGTCTCAAACCAACCCTCTTGAGCTCCTCTTTCACCTTATTACCATGTAACAACTTCAATAAACATGAAAGTCACTTTTAAGTTATTATTAAAAATGTCCTTTTCCCACTCGGTACCTCCTTTTATCCAATATGAATGCTATTGTTCATGTGAAATGACTGATGGTGTTCTCTAAAGTTTTACATGTGTTGACTTTCTTTCATGTATAAAAATGTGCCATTTAAAGGCAGTGGATCTCTTTTTTATGCCAAAAAATTAACATTGTGTAAATACAATAGTATTTAGAAGAAAATGCCATCTGGGAACCTTTAGTAAAATATAGGAGCTAGAAACTCAGTTTTAGTGGAATTATAGTGACAGTTAGACTCTGATTTGAATTTTTTTCTTGCGAGAAAAAAAATCCTACCATAGACTGTACGCTAAACGGCTATTGTTTTTCTTTAGCATTTTTCATATTCTAGGAAATAACTGACCCACAAATTTCACAGACATGCCTTTCATCAATAGCCTAAGGGCATGGGTTATCTTTTCCTGGTCTGTGGGGATGTTTGCAAATGAGATCCACTGCCTTTAATTTGCATGATGACATCAAACGTGTTGATGATTAACTTTGTACCCATATAATTTAACACCTTGTTTGATCTTATGCGTGAGTGATATTTGTCCTTTCACTTTCAGCTTTTATGCATGAGTGATTGATATTCTATAGTATAGTTTAACCCCTTGGGGACAACAGGCTTGTTCAGAAGTCCAGTATTTCATACATTCAGAGACAGATTTCTGTAAAGAAAATATGTTAAACTATTCGCTCAAACTAAGTTTATATTGGCTAAAAACGGATCTGTCCCACTAAGAACACATATGACACAGTATAAATAGAGAAAAAACAAATCATCTCTTGGTGTGAGATGTGCTGGGCTTCTGTCCAAGCCCACGGTGACATGGTCCCTAAAGGATTAAACTTCTACCATCCTTAAATTATTTGTTGACAAGCTTTCACCCTTTCCTGTGGGCTTTCTCAAGCCCAGTGATCAGTCACATATTTTGAAGTTGCTGTCTGTTGTCTTGCGATCATTGGACTGAAAATATGTGACAATATGAAACTAGTGTCCCTATTTAGTGCAGGATTAATACTCTTTATTCAAATTCTTAGATTTTTTCACCTTTGTAGACCAGTAGTTACATGTAGTTTCAGAATCAATAATCAGGGCATCATCCCATTCAGTGCTGTGTCCTGTATTGAGGGCATGTTCTGCTAGAGCTGAATGGGATGGGTTGTTCAATCTGAGGGGTCTTTTGTGTTCCTTTAATTGATCATTGAGGGGCCTGCCTGTATCTCCAACATAACAACTGGTACACACTCTGTGCATTTAACCTTGTACACAACACCTGTCCTTTCTTCTTCTTTGGGTGGACCAGTCTACTTCTTAGTGTCTTAGGACTTCTGATCAACACTGATATTTTTGTCTTGGAAAGCTCGAGTTAAGTGAGAGGATATACTGTTGGAATAAGGAAGCACAACTCTCTTCTTTCTTTTCATTTTGAGGGGTGTTAGATCTTTATATTCTGACTCATTCTGACTATTCTAACGTCGGGGGGGGGGGGGGGGTTGGAACTCGACTTACAATGTGATACCTATGTGCCACACCAAAGTCGAAAATCGGGGGCTCTGGAACTGGCTTGAGTGAAAAATGGGGGTCTCCGGAATTGGAGCTAAGACTTCAGAATGACTGGAACTGCACCACGGCGAAGTGTTGAAAGTGCAATGCTCTGGCCTGGCCGTGCCGAGCAACAAATCAGTAGCGAAACTAAAGTACAGTGGTCTAGAACGGCCTTTTAGGGATGCATTGCACGAGGAACAGCGAATTTGGGGGTCTCTGGAACTGGAAAAAATCAAAAATTTTCTTTGGCTTTTGAAATTGTGATGCCCTGGAACTAAAATTTAGGGCTGAAAATGGGGGTCTCAACCACGGCACATTATACTAAGTGGCCCACCCCCCCCCCCGGTTTTCACTCTTTGTCTTGTCCATGCTGGGTATCCACATGATTTAATTACCTTGTGACTGATATTTGGCTTTCCATTTTGAGCTTATGTGTGAATGATATTTTATGTCATTCCACTTTGAAACAATAAAAAGCCATCGCAAACTTAACTTGTTACAAAATTATCAGATTCATTATAAGTCATGTTAAACATATGCAAGGAATATATATGGTGGATGAAATAGTTTGCAAAAGATCAATGCTTGCTTCTTTTAGATCTACATTTTTACATAATTTACTTTTACCACATGATGACGTGCAATATATTTCCTCAAAATGAAACAAATCTTACACAAATTATTCAAAGTTGTGAATCCCTTTGAAGCCACCATGTCAGTAACAAATATTGAAGATAAAGAAAGACCATAGTTAGTGAAACAACTATCTCCATTTATTATACCCAGCCAAACAAAGTTTGAAGGGGATATATGGGAATCAGCGTACGGTTGGACAGACGGCTGGTAGGGCAGTTGGTCCATTGCAAATCTTGCGATTGAACTACTTGCTCAGTTTTCTACCAAGGCTCATGAAATTTGGCACACACATTGGTCTTGGAGTGAAGTTGTGCGAGACACATTTTTTGAATGTGTCAGAAACTGCATTACTATGGTAATGGCATGTTATGTTAATAAGTCAGGGACGTGATGGGGAGAGGGTATTAATCTCCTTCAGTGATATTTCTAGTTTATACGGATGAAGGTTAATTGGTTAATTATTCCCATTTCTAACCAAGAGTTAAATAATTGACCCAACAGGAGGCAAGACGGCACCAGTCATTACTTACAAAGTGCCATCCAGTCTTGCTGGAGGAGGAGATGATGAACTTCTAAAAGATGGACTACCTATCACACTGGATTCTATTGATGCATTACAACAGAGGTAAGATGGAAGAGTGTCAAGATTGTTGTATCATGTATGACAGTATGTATAAGTCAAACATTGATTATTTAATTTCATTTCAAATAGATTGAAATTTTTAAAAGTTGATTTTCTGATTTCTGCCTTTTGGATAGATGTGTATGTATGTTGGTTTATCCCTGTGCTTGAGTGCTAGAATGATTTAGTTGATATATTGCTATATTGATTGATTGAGTGAGTGAGTGATTGAGTGAGTGACTGAGTGAGTGAGTGAGTGAGTGAGTGAGTGAGTGAGTGAGTGAGTGAGTGAGTGAGTGAGTGAGGGAAGGAGAAGGTGACTAACTGAGTGACTGAGTGATTGAGTGAGTGAGCGAGTGAATGAATGAGTTAGTGAGTGGTGGCTTGGTGGATTGGTTTGTTGGTTTGGGTCAATGGGTTAGTGAATTTTGATTTTTTTTTTACTTCGTTTTTTTTTCTTTCTCCTTCTTTTGTTTCTGTTGCATGGCTGGCTTGCTAGTTGATGGAAATTTGAATGGAGAAATAGATCACCTAGTTCAATCAAGACTAGATGAATTCATCCATTGATTGTTAAATTCCTGTTTCTCCGTCTCTCACAGACTTGCCATTCAGATTGATGATAATGATGCTCTCAAGGCTGCCTTACAGAGCACACTGAAGGCCAAGGACGAAGACTTAAGGCTGTACCGGGAAATGATGGATCAAACCAAAACCGTGTTCCTACAAGGATTGAGGCAATTCAGACACAACAGTCAAACCAGTTAGCACAGGTGATGGGACATTGTGCAGTAAAAGAGACAGTTGTCTGAAATAGAAAAGAAGTTCTGACCAGAAAGAATCCAGTAGAGGTAGACATGACAACTATCAGTGTTGTAGTTGAGGTACTTTTTTTCTGATACATCAGTATGCCGAATACAATGCGTGAGAGGTTGAGTACTTTGATGCTCATTACAACGTTTTTTGGATTCTCTCGAGTTTGAGATTTTGAAGCTGGAAGACAGACATAGTAAGAGTAGCCTGTAAGAACCGTACAGTTTGAGTACTAGTATGAGTACTTTGAAAATGTAGCTTCGATAAGTATTCGAGTACGAGTACCGAGTACTAAGTACGCAGTATGAATAACTGCAACACACTGCAAAATATATGAGAGATTTTTATGAGGGAAGATTCAGGTTTTCAGTATAAGACTTTTGAAGGAATCTACGGTAGTCCATGACCATGTGGTATATCAGAAGTATGAGTCATTCCAGAAGTAATAATATAAAAAGTTTAAAAATCAAATCTCATCAGGTGAATTATGTGTGTTGATGCAACTGGTCATAAATTATCATTGATTAACTGTATATAACAACCAATATCAACAAGCAGGTTTGTTTGTTCTGCGCCTGAAATTGTCCCACAGGCATTGCAAAAAATGACAAACGTTTGGTTTTCCATAACCTGGGCCGTATTTCATAACAGCTACAAAGGATCATTCCTAAGTTATTGTTCCTAAGTTACTTAGAACAAGTTTTACTTAAGAAAATTCTAACTTAGGCATAATTACACATTCCTAAGTTAGGAACAAAAGAGTTAGGAAATTTTAAAACTTCCTCAACTTTAATATTTCTTAAAAGTATGTGGAAGAGTATTTGCTTTAAAAAGTGCAATATCTTATTTAATTAGTGTATGATAAGATAGAAAATGCATAATTCCACTACCCTGAGAATAGTGTATCCATCCGAGGGAAATCAGAAGAAGTGCACTTTTGTGAGCTCTGATTATCAGGTGATCTAAGAATGATAATAATTACTCCTAACATAAGGAACAATTTCAGCCAAGATAGGAACATTCTTATTCGTAGTTGCTTTATGAAATAGAACTACGAAGGAATTTCCTAAGTTAGGAACAATGTAAGAAGTCTGTAAGAATGATTCCTCTGGACATAGAATTGATTAATATTCCTAAGCCTGTACTTTTTTTTTTTCGGGGCGTTAGGTTTGAGTGAAAAACAAAAAAAGTAAAGGATCGCCAGGGGGAAAAAAAAAGGGCTCGGAATGGGTGGCAGCGACCTCGCGCCCACGTAAGTTTTTAGAATAGGGGCCACTGAATGGCCCAACTATGTCGGATGGTGGTGTCAGATCTGTATCATATCCGAGCTCTCGTGTCAGCTGAAAAAGGAGTGGCCACAGCTCGGGGATAAAATTCTATGTGTCACCGCTTGGGGTGATACTAGCTATTATATGAAGGTATTGATGGCACCCTTGTTCATATGCTACTGGGTATACACATTATCATTAATTGAGTCCGTAACTTATTTAATTAAAGTGTAAGCGTTTTACACTGTAAAGATGAAAGGCTTGTAAAGATGTTAATGGTGCATATTTCATACCTTATTTCACACTAATGTCTGTAATTTATGGTTTTGTTGTGGAAGAGGTTTTGCCATTACATGAAATTGTACTTTCCTGTCCAGTACACATGGTCAAGCATACTCATCGGGAACGCACACCACTTGTGCGCATACACATACAGAAATGTAGTCCCTAATTCCAGACTCCAGCTCTGGCGAAGCAAGAAGGCCGCCCAGCGGAGAAAAGCGGCCATTTGGACGGATCACTATTTGGGGCTTTTAACCTGTCTAGTTGTTTTGGGTCAGCCTGAATTTCTGGAGACTCATGGAAATCTACTATCCCTGCCACCATGGTATCCTATTCCAAATTCTTAGCCACCCCCAGTAAGTGCCCGAATCAGTGTAAGAAACTAATACCCCACAACCAAGATCTTGCTGATTATAAACATAATCAAAGCATACGCACGACAGGCCGCTTGTTGACTGACGACCAACATGTTTTATCAGCCACTCGCTATAAGCTTTGGTCTGTGTCGCGGTTCAGTGCACAGAGCTCGTGAGCGAGAATCTAATTCTTGAGGTACTCCCAAGTGGCCAGCGAGGCCAAAAACCGCCGCTAATTTGACATGGGCTAATTGCGATTATGTAATTTTCGAAGGGTAGCAGATAAGAACTGGTAAATGCTTCTGTTGTTCTCTTGATTTTTTTCTGCTTGTGGTCGTTTCTTTCGCAGACGCTAGGAGGAAAATTTATTTTACTGGTCCATTCACTACCGTCTGGCAGTCAGACTAAACAACATGCAATATTCAGCAACACACATATATTATGTCAATGACGGAGATTACCTGTACAGCACGTCCATCTTTTTTTTTTATAAACAAGGTGTAAAAAAACGAACATGCCAGAATATTGATCCTGTATTATGGTATTATGTTCATCCTTGAAAATGTAATATGTCACACCTGTCCTAAGGTTGAAATATACATTACAATTCGGGAAATAACTTGTGAGTTATTAATATATCATTATTAAAAAGTGTCGGGTCCCCAACTTTTTAGCCAATTTTAGTAAGCCACCTATTCAATGTGAAGATGACCAATGCAGCTCCATTAATTTTACAATCACGTTTTCTTTCATGGAATATGCCTATTAAATTGCATGATCACGTCAGAGTTACTTGATGATGTGAACTTTGTTCCGTTAACGATTTGTTCATATTGTTACATAGTGAATGACATTTGCGCTTCCCCTTTTGACGTGGTAGTAAACATCACAAACTTATCCAGTTTTCCAAATTATGACAATAAGAATTCTTGTTTTTTTGTGATGTTAGTTTATGATGCAGCTAAACATGAAGAAGACTCACTATTTTATAGATCAATTATGATCTACTGTCTGTGTAATTAATTCTAACGATTCCGTGTTGCCACCTTCCTCGTGAACTGATATGTGAAAATCAAGATTACTGATGTTGATGAAGATGGACAAGCATTTATGTTTACTTATATTCATGTATAGTATTATCCAATACGGTGGTAAAAAGATCCGAGTGCACCGAGCAGCATTGTATTCACTGGTGTGTGCTAGTGGAGGTACAAAAATTTGAAAGCACTTTTCTTTGCATGAAGATATCATGTTCCGAGAAACATGCAGCATGAACTCATGACATAAATGTCAATCTATTCTGCACTGTGAATGAATTGATTTTGGTGGGGATAAAAGGTAGCTATTACATCTGTGTGAGTAAGCAGTGGTCAGCATTCCAGGCAATTAGAACGGTTATTTTGTAACTTGATAGTGTAAGGCATTTCTGATGCACAAAATGGGTCATTCAGCTATACAGTAAACAGTATTCGGGTCTTTTTGACCACAGGTAGATGATCTCAGGTCATCCAATGCAGTGGAAACGGGATGTATGTTTTGTTTGCTCTGCCGCAATCGTCAAGAAAATTCAATTGAGAGCATGCTAGTGCAGCGGAGCAACAGATTTTTAATTTATGAATTGTTGCTCTTACTTCCAGAAAGTTGGATGCATTTATTGTGTCATGCGCTGAACTCTGCGAACCAGATTGTTAGTGTGAGTCATATTGTTACATTGGCATACTGCCTTTAACATCTTGACTCATTTATCTGGTTGTTGCGTAAAATTATTCTTTTTGCAGAAAGTACATATAGTCCTGAACAATGTGTGCAGGTAATTAACATGGGCAGGTTTGCTTTCTTATTGATCTCGTTTTACTGGCGCTCCGCGCCTGTGAAGGGCTGGGGCATTATGGTTTTCGGTGTGGGTCGTGTGCTGTACATCCATGGGTCGATGCATCCCACATTTTTCCTTATGAAGTAAGGAACTAACTGAAAACCGCTAAAAGGGATGTTTAAGATGAACTGCACAAGGATGAGAACATTGGGCAAGGGGAGTGAAATCATAGATTTTTGGCCAATCGCTCAGGTCAAATGTTCAAAGGTCGCAATGTAACTTTGTCCCAAAAATGTTGTATTATTCTGCAATAACTCCAGTTAGGAATCGGATCATTTGCATGCTAATTTGGTGATATAGGTGGCAAAACAAGCAAATTATTGGTAAAGTCGAAGGGGTCACTTATTAGAGGGTCGAAGGGTCAAGGTCAATGAACTGTTGTCCAAAATGATTTCGCGCGCTTATAAAATCCAGTTAGAAATAGCTCATTTGTAATGTAAATCTGATGATTAGGTCAAAACACAAAAGGCAAGTAAGATGTTGTAAAAGTCAAAGGGTTACTGCCCAAAAGGTCCAGGGTCTATAAACTTTGTGCAACAATTACATTTTCAAAATCACGGCCTTCAAGGTAGGCAATTCTCATTATTGATAATTTGGCAAATAGATGCAAAACATGTCAACTATGAGCTATTTTAAGCATGCTCGCAATAGTGGCTGAGGCAATACCATTGACATAAAGGCATGAGTGGATTTGCTCTAGGTCTTTTGTTTCCCCTTCAGTGACTTTTCTTGTAGGTTTGACTATAATTCATATTGCAGATAGATGGCAGTTATCCAAGCCAACATTTGCAGTGGACTACATAATGTTAGTGAAATTGATCACTAATTAATTGCTTCAATGGAAGCTTTACAATTGTCAAATGGGAGCCTGCAGTCCTTCAAACTGAGTGGTGGAATTGTGTTGAAAATCCGCAGAATTTATGAGTATTACGGTGAGATGGCATTGTTTTTTCAGGTTAAATTTTAACTGGTAAGTCACGTTCATTAAGAAGTTTATTGTTCGAATGAAGAATACACAGTGGGGCTGTATGCTAAAGGATATGGATTCCATGATTCTCGTTGGGGTTTAACAAGGCAACAAGTAATATAGCATTGTGTCTCAAAATAACTTTAACAACTTTTGAAATGGCCGCACAAATAAAGATGATTTCGAATTTTTTGAAATTTTTTAATAGTAGATAAGCTTAACGTCTCGTTTCCTTTCATAATTGACATTCCAAACGTAAATTGTTTCATGCTTTGGAGTGAGCACGCCACCAAGTTTGTAAAGGATGAAATGTAGGTTGCGCAGGAAGTTGGCTATGGCATCGTGTAATGAAAGGGAGATACAAGCCTCATCCTTTCATTAGTGTGCAGCTTGGATGGGACATGTAAATAATAGGATCTATGACTGAAATCACATGAAAGACTCTACGATTGGGTGAATGGGAAGTGGGTGGGGTGTGGGTAGTCGTGATGTGGGGTTGTTAGGGGTGGTTAATTGGGGTGGTGAGTGTGGAGAGACGGTAGGGTGTGTGTGGTTATGGTAATCTAACACCTTACCATCCGGGTTCGCCCCATGGCACAACTCCCTATTCCCATTCCACCACCTGCCCAATCCCACCTACCCTGGGCATCCCACCGGCCATCATCCCATATCCAGCACCGGGGTGCACCCCCCTTCACCCCAATACGGTAGTCTTCATGGTTTTCAGTCACTATCTTTAATTTACTATCCCAAATCCCAGCTGCACACATAACAAATCAAAGGAGCTTTTATCTTTCAGTACAATGAATAGCCATTCCTGCGGCACTAAATGTTCATGTCCTTTACAAAAAGGTCGTAGTGCTCAATCAAGGCAATGACACAGTTTCCTGACTTTTTTTCTGGTGTATATGAAAAGAAGAGACGTAAGCTTTCAATATAATATATATATTTTTAAAAAGTTCTAAATAATGTTTAATTTGGGAGGCGATTTTAGAAGTTACAGAAGTTTTTTTTTGAGACGCAGCTGTATGAGGGTGTGACCTCTGTTCTGCACTTGGTGTGATTCCGGTAGTAGTAAATTGTATTGTTTTTCTGATGAGCGCCAAGTGTATCACTTGGTTCCAAAAGGGACAACAAGTACTACCAAAAGTACGACCGGTTGTTCTACACTACACTGTCTTTCACAACCGTAGTAGATAGTATTTGTTTTGTTTTCGGCAATGAGCCAAGTGTACAGAGGTATAGAGCAAAGATTCTTATTAGGAGATGCATTTCAAGATGTTTTACACATATGGGCATCCCAAATCGCGTCCACGATAACAGAGTAAGATTCTGGAATCAGATTTGGAATGCAAGAGGGTAAATAAAAACCACATCATACTCAACAAATTATATATTATTGATTATTTATTTTATTAATTTATTTATTTATTTATTTATTTATTTATTTATTTAATTTATTTTTATTTATTATATTTATTATTTTTATTTTTATTTTTTTTTATTTTTATTTATCTTTTAATTTTATTTATTTATTTATTTTTTTTATTATTTATTCATATATTTATTTTTTTTTTTTTGGGGGGGGGTTATACTCACAGGCTTGGTAAGTGACAGTTTTATAAATTGCAGATAATTATAGCCACTATGGAAAGTTCGGTGTCAGTGCTCC
>JZLH01S0626811.1:0-13311 GCA_001188425.1 Eucidaris tribuloides | reverse complement strand
CCCTCGTGTGTGTGTGTGTGTGTGTGTGTGTGTGTGTGTGTGTGTGTGTGTGTGTGTGTGTGTGTGTGCGTGTGTGTGCGTGTGTGTGTGTCTGTCATCTGTGTGTCTATGTGTCTATGTGTGCTCTTGTATGGTGAGAGGGGGCTTGTGATGTAAAGGTAAAGGTAAAGGTGAGGGTTTATCGTCTTGTACCACTGTAGAACCGTGCTCACACGACGTCACACATTACCCCCTGATCATTGGACCCATATCAAGCCTGCACATTATTGTGCGCCATCTCCACTCCCTGGGGAGTATTCCTAGCCCGGCTGCCCGTTAGGCGCCCAGGAGCTAATTCATTCACAACTGTACATAAACATGGGTACAATTAACCCGTTGGAGACAATTTTACTTACTGTTGTTGTTGTCTGTGTGTTTAGTGGAGGGAGACATGTGGGAGGGGCATTATCAAATTACATGTACTCATGTGCAGAGCGCCCTCTAACATCCCATTTGTTTCCCGCTTTGGCACGATTTGAGACCAGTTGTTACTGGGCATGGACAGAGATGGTGATGATAATGATGATGATAGTGATGATGATGATGATGATGTTTGTGTGTTTAGTCGAGGGGACATGTGGGAGGGATATTATCCAAGTACTTACTCATGTGCAGAGCGCCCTCTAACATCCCATTTGTTTCCCAGTTTGGCACGATTTGAAGCCCATTGTTACTGGGCATGGACAGAGATGGTGATGATAATGATGATGATGATAGTGATGATGATGATCAATGATATTATCAAAGTACTTACTCATGTGCAGAGCGCCCTCTAACATCCCATTTGTTTCCCAGTTTGGCACGATTTGAAGCCCATTGTTACTGGGCATGGACAGAGATGGTGATGATAATGATGATAATAGTGATGATGATGATGATGATGATGTTTGTGTGTTTAGTCGAGGGGACATGTGGGAGGGATATCATCAAAGTACTTACTCATGTGCAGAACGCCCTCTAACATCCCATTTGTTTCAAGGTTTGGCACGATTTGAAGCCCATTGTTACTGGGCATGGACAGAGATGGTGATGATAATGATGATGATGATAGTGATGATGATGATCAATGATATTATCAAAGTACTTACTCATGTGCAGAACGCCCTCTAACATCCCATTTGCCTCCAGGTTTGGCACCATCTGGGACCCATCATGAGAAGCCATCTTCAGGAGATAACTGGGCGCGGTCAGCTCCGAGAAGACGGGACTGTCGGGCGGGGTCAGGAACTTGGGGGACTTCTCCGCGTCACCATGGCAACCGGCACCCTCCACGTCGCTGAGTAAGGACTGGCGGAGTGTGGCGGCGGACTCACATTTGATGTCAGGATCCAAGAGGTGATTTATGCTGGGAAGCAGCTGTGACAAATAAACCAGAGAGAGAAACTGAAAACGTAATAAAAGGAAAATTCCAGGATGATAGGAAATCACTTTAAATTTATGAAGAAAACAGAAACAAGGAAACAAATCACTGAAACAAGTATGTGAAAATTTTGAGACAAATTGTGCAAAGAATGCACGTTTGCCGTTATTTGTTTGTACACCCATTGTGTCAGCGAATGGCTTGCCAATGGTATTTAATTAACATGTGAAATTGCCATCCAATAGTTATCTGCAGTACACACTAAGCCATTGGGAAATGTACCCATCAGCAGGCCATCAGCTAGTGGATGGCTTGTGGATGGTATCTAATTTGCATTTGAAATTGCCATCCGATAGTTATTGGATGGCATATTATTCAATTGAGCAGCACTCAAATGAGTTTGATCACTGTATATCATGCACATTAAAACCCTATACTATATTGTGCTGTCATTTAGTTTTGTTATACCATAGTAGCAATGTGATATGTAAAATAATGTGATTACCAAATCATTATGAGTTAACTTACTGTATAAGTGCCTGGTAAATGCAAAATTAAATGCACAGTATTTTGTTTACAATACAATCAATTCGTATATGCATACATGTATTTCCAACTGTCAGAACTGATCAATGAGCTTTACAAAATATGCAACTATATAACATTAAGAAACATGTTTTAGCTCACTTCTGAATATGTATTGAAGCTGATTAGCACAGCTCCTTTTGCAACTTATTCCACACATTTTATCCACAAAAATAGGAGCTGCACTCACCAGCTTTCGTGTTAGCATGTGGTAAATGGAGTGTTGTAGTGCCTGCATTTGAGCATAATTGGTAATTTGATGGTAATTGAGACTGAAGTAGACAAGACAGATATTTTGGAAAACAGTTATGTAAACATTGAAATACTATAATATACTGATTTTATACACAGTTCTGTTTTTCCACAGGCAACCAATATGTAAATCCATAACTTAGTGGGGATGCATGTTCACATCTATTGGCCCCAAGTACTATCCTAGTATTTAGATAGTAAATATTGATACCTTTATTGTAACCAGAACCCTAAAGTAATTTAGTCAACTTTTAGACTAAGGATTGCAAGTTCCTCAACATTTTGGGGCATATTTTGCGTGAGAAGTATAGGCTATTCAGTACAAGTGTGTCATATGGTGTACATGTGCGCTATAACAGGGCTTCAACTGGGTTTCAGTGTACTATTTATAAAGAGACATGTTACATAATGGAGTCGTCATAAGAGGACCTCGGAATCATTTGTCACTTGAGAACAAACAACAAAATTAGAGGAATGATGTCATCTAGGATTTTAAAGGTACCGTTTAACTTATGTATGGATCCCGATCAGGGAAGGTAATACATAGGGGCTGAGGGCGATTTAATTCCCAAAATTAACGAAAGAACCCCCTAAAATCACAAAACAACCCTAAATTTTCCTCAAAGAGTTCCATGTATAATACACTAAAATCACAAAATGAGGCTTGAAAGTAGCCCAGAAAAATGAAATTTTATTTTCTGCCCTGAACCTGATGAAGCCAGGTGCCATAGTACCAGTAGGTGGCAGGCGGGGGGGGGGGGGGGGGGATTGGCTGCTCTTAAGGCCTGGGTTTAGTTTTAGGTTGATTCAACAGTGTCTATCTATGTTTAAAACAAGTATGGCTTATGCCTTTAAATATCAGAAAACAATATGAAACCTATCGAAAATTATATGTTCAGATATTTGAATAGATATACATGTAGTGCTGTTTGGGGGCTAATTTCTTGAAAACTGAAGTGTTTCTGGACATGCAGTTTTCAGTAGTACATGTATGTCATTGACATCTGTTTAAACTAAACTATTTTTTCACAACATACAGATACAGGTACTATGCACTACAGTACCTTCAAATGGAGAAGTACAATTGCCCACAGTGCCTTTGGATCTTTCCAATAATATTCATGTCTACATTTTATTTTATAACACTTTTCCAAGGCCACCTTACTATGCTGAAAAAGCACCTTGATTTTTTTTCTCTAGAAATTATTGTAAATCATTAAAGATGAATTGTTCTTAACATTGACAAATCTGGAGTGCCAAGGCTAATGATTGTATTGTGTGTGTGTGTGTTGTGTGTGTGTGTGTGTGTGTGTGTGTATGTACATGCATGTATGTGTCTGTTTGTATGTGTCTGTGTGTGTACATGCATGTATGTGTCTGTGTGTGTACATACATTTATGTGTCTGGTAGTGTGTATGTGTGTGTGTTTGTGCACGTGTGTGTGTGTATGTGTACATGCATGTATGTGTCTGTTTGTGTGTGTGTGTGTGTGTGTGTACATGCAAGTATGTGTCTGTGTGTGTACATGCATGTATGTGTCTGTGTGTGTACATACATTTATGTGTCTGGTAGTGTGTATGTGTGTGTGTGTGCACGTGTGCATGTGTGTCTGTTTGTGTATGTGTGTGTCTCCCTGTGTTTGAATGTGTGTTTTTTAGCACATATTTTTAATCGCACATTATGCAGTATGCATATTTATATATACTTCATATTTTGTGAAAAGGGGGGGGGTTAACACGTACACATTTGTATTATGCTTCAAATTTCGGGGAATGGGTAACACATACACACTATACACACTTGTATTATGCTTTCTATTGGGGGGGGGGGGGTACACGAACAGTGTTGTGGAGTATGTAGGCCAACTTTAATTCAGGAAGTGTTGGCGGATGTCCCGTTTCCCTTGACTGTTAATTACTGTGCTGCATGAATGTTATTGAATGTTACCAGGTCATATGTATCAGGGCTTGTGGTGCGAAAGTTAAAAATGAAAGTAAATCAGTATCTGAGATTCTCATTTAATCATATTACCACCATAAAAGGAAGGAAATGAGAATTTCTTAGAAGTCATCAATCCAAAGTTATAAAATGAAAGTTAAACAGTATCTAAGATTCTCATTGATTCATATTACCACCATAAAAGGACGGAAATAAGAATTTCTTAGAACTCATCAATCCAAAGTTATAATATTGTTGAACATATTTATTACACAAATTGTACTTATTTATGTACATGTAGTATACTGATATAATATAGTATAATATTAATTATGTTATGTTATACATGTATAGCTTTGAAAACAGTTTTAGATTTAATATAGTTCATGTCATATACGGTGGACTATATTTCAACTAATCTGAAATTGACATTTCTGTGATATATGTGCACAGTTCACAGGAGCTGAGATTTAATGCATGTTGTCTCCTCTGCTTCCTTATACTGACCTTTTACACAGCTACTTGCTTCAAAACCTGACCTCTCAAACTTTCGACTCACGCTGGAACATTTTTTTTTTCATTTGCATCTTCATTTTATTTTTGTTTTCATTTCCAAACAAATTAAATCAGTTTAACAAAATGATACAAGCAAGGGCGTGCCATAATTTCAATCGACAATACAATAATGAAATTTAATGTAAAGTTATAATAATTATAAATCATTTATATTTCTTTTATTGTTAGATTTCTATAAATGTTCTGAATTAATTAACTCCGTATTATCGTGTACAGGGAAACTTATTCAATATTGAAACTCAACCACTCGCATGCACGTTCAGTCGTTCACGGACAAAAACAACAAAGGTGTTATATGAATGTTTTTGTTCTTCATGGCAACAATTGTAGGGGCTTTGGGGATTTCTAACAACACCAAGCATGTTGTTTTGCTCATCCTGTATAAAACTGAAATGAAAGTGATTACAACAAGGTGGTTTGAGGTTTAAATTTACAATTTTCCTGTATCATGTTTTGTTATGTGTTGTTTGGAAGGAAATCCTGACTGCAAAAAGCTGCAAACGATGTCAAACGGTCTCAGACCAGGATTTAGAAATCGGAAGAAGGGCAAAGCCGCTTTCAACAAAAGCAATTTGAGCAAAAGGTCGGGCATTCCTGAGACGTTAGGGCATCAGGACCAAACAAAAAGGGCACCACGCAACAGTCTCAGGGCAGGAGTTAAGTCGTATTGGAAAGGGCAACGGCGTATTCAAAAAGGTCAATTTCTGTAAATGGGCGGGCATTCATGAGCCGTTAGGGCATTAAGACCAAGCGAAAAAGGGCACCACGCACCAGTCTTCGGGCGGGAGTTATGTCGTAGGAATTGGAAAGGGCAACGCCGTATTCAAAAGGGGCAATTTCAGCAAAAGGGTGGACATTCCTAAGATGTTTTGGCATCAGGGCCAAACGAAAAAAGGGCACAACGCACCAGTTTCACGGCAGGAGTTTGGGTCGTAAGATTTGAACGGGGCAAGGCCGTATTCAGAAGGGGCAATTTCAGTAAATGGGCGGGCATTCCTTGGATTTAGGGCATCAGGGCCAAACAAAAAAGGGCACCACGCACCATTGTCAGAGCAGGTGTTGGGTCTCAGGAATTGAAAAGAGCAAGGCCGTATTCAAAAAGAGTAACATATATAATACATGTATCGGGAATGGCTTCTTAGCTATAACTTTCAATGTTGGGTCACTGAAGCGGTTCTGCATTCACTATACAGTGTGTCTCAAAAAAAATTGTGCAAGTGAAAACCGTCCTCTTTGGCAATTAGAAAATAGTCTTGTGGCATGATGCTTACATCAACGTCAAGAGCATAGTCTGAGCTTTCAAATACCGTTAATTCTGTTCAATTTGCTTGGCTTAATCTTAAGATATGTTTATTTAAATAAGGAAGGGTGAAATCACAATCACAAAAGTGACACAGTTGTGATTCCACCCTTTTGATATTTACAAGATATCTAAAGATTATTGAAACAAGTAAATCGAATAGAACAAATGGCATTTGAAAGCTAAGACTTTGCCCTTGACGTTGATGTAAACATTATGTCACAAAAGTATTTTAAACTGTCAGAGTGGGCACTTTTCACTTGTACAATTTTTAAAGGTAATGGCTAACATTTACCACAGTTAAAAAAATCTGAGCCGCATGATTCCCCATGCTACCAGTGTCTTTGATGAGGTCTAAAAATGAAGCCCTGAAAAAATTGTATTTCAAAATTATTATTTAGTGCTTTAAAAAAGTGAAAGTCGTAAGTTGACCAGATTCACTTGCCCATTTCCTCCCATAGACTTACTGTGTGTACACCTAGGTTAATAAATCTCGCCCCGAGTTTTATTGTATTCATGCATAACTTGCCATTGGCAGTGTAACTTTCCAAACTTTTGTATTCTAGGGTGTTTATTTGTCCATTTGAACACTACTATGTAGCTCAGATATCAAAGTTTGACAATTTTTAAATTGAAGCTCCACAATGTTAGCCTATCACTTTAAGACATGCTGCAGCAGCACGTCTCAAAAATTTGTACAAGTGAAAAGCGCCCACTCTGACAGTTTAAAATACTTTTGTGACATAATGTGTACATCAACGTCAAGGGCAAAGTCTTAGCTTCAACATGCTGTTTAATTTATTCGAATTACTTGTTTCGATTTCGAGATATTTTGTAAACAACAAAGGGGAGAATCACAATTGTGTCATTTTTACGGGAAGAAGACCTGATGCCATTATTGACTGTGGTAAAAGTGGCACATTTGTGATTTTACCTTTTCGTTGTTAACTAAACATATCTCGGGATAAAAGCAAGCAAACTGAACAGAACAAACGGCATTTGAAAGCTAAGACTATGCCCTTGATAGTGATGTAAGCATCACGTCACAAAAACGTTTTTCTCGTTACGAAAGAGGGCGCTTTTGACTTGCACAATTATTTTTTAGACACACTGTAGATGCTGAAAGAGGTCAGGGGAAATTCTTAAACTTTATAATTTTGCAGTGAACAAAAAAAGGCTGCGTCCTTATTTGATGAACCCGGTTTAGTAGACCATTGTTAGAAAGGTATTGGTATGTTTTCACACTGTGCTTGTACACATTTTGTGCGTACAAAATATGCTTATAAAAATACCATTGCGTTGGCCTAAAATATATGCATACGGATGGCTAGGTATATATAAAAACAGAGAACAGTACGCTTGAAGGATTATGAATACGTCTGGTTCTGGGGGATGTACAATGTTCGAAGATATGGAACACTTAACATTAATGAAAAAAACATAAAACATTCTGAAAAGGTTTAAAAAAGAATATAATAATGACAAACCCAGAAATATCTATGATATTCGTAAAAACGATAAATATGTGAGATTGACAGAAAAAAAAATGTGTGTGTGTGTGTGTGTCTGTTTGTGTGTATATTTGTGCACGTTTAATTGGGTGTGTGTGCGTGTTGTGTGTGTGTGTGTGTGTGTGTGTGTGTGTGTGTGTTTGGGTGTATGTGCGTGTTTGTGTGTGTGTCTGTGTGTGTCTGTGTGTGTATTTGTGTGTGTGTTTGGGTATATGTGCGTGTCTGTGTCTGTGTCTGTGTGTGTGTGTGTTTGGGTGTATGTGCGTGTTTGTGTGTGTGCATATGTGGTGTGTGTGTGTCTGTGTGTGTCAAAACGATGTAGTCTACAAAGATACCTACTGTGCACAAACAAAAAGTTTGTCTTACATGTCAAGAAAATTTGATATGCAAGTCTTTCACTTTCGCGCAATAGTTACAAAAACCCCAACCCACGCATGATCTGTCCATAACTTGTTTTGTTTGATTTATTTTCTATCAAAAATCCAGGCACTTCCGCCTGCACGCATTGATTTTTAGCTTGTTGAGATTTCACTAGAATACAACTCTCGAAATGTGCTTATGGGGTTAACACCTTCAAGGGTCAATGGCGCCGAGTTCTACTAAAATGAAAAAAGTGGTGTCTGCGAAAAATATGTTGCCCGTTGCAGGTCATGATTAGTTCAAAGCAAGCAAACATATATATTAATAACGCATGAAATTTGATTTGATTGGATTTGATTCAATTTGTTTCATTCCATCGTAATAATCAAATGAGAATTATTCACAAATACTAAAACATAAGTAAATCAGAAATACATATATTTGTATACGTTTATTAAACATGCAAATATGTGTGAGACAAATAGACAAAAATGACAAACACAAGAGATCAACAATAGAAACAAGACATACATACATACATACATGTACACTTCATACATGATTTTGCAGCATATTTATAAACGAACTCAAATCAAACCAAAAATATAAACAAACAAAATGATACGATTAATAAAATGGAAGATCCTCTGAAAAGCTATGCTTGAAGTTTGAGGAACGAAACAAAACGAAACCATGATAATACAGGATAAAAGTTATCTACGTCAACGAAACAAAAACAAAACCAAAAGGAAAAAGAAAGAAGGGTTGACTATACAGATGTCTCCGCATAAAGGGGTAAAATTTGTAAATCAATAAATTAGTGAAAGATTTGTTATGCTTATTGAAATTTGCGACACTTAACGTGACACTCCTGTTAAGTAAGTAATATACAATAAGAGGAGACTGCAAATTTCCACCCCATCATGTGGAGACTTTAAGTAGTTTATAAAGATATTTACCATTTTGGGTGCATACTGGGTAACAGCAAAGCCACCGTTTACTTGGTTATAACTAATTGAGAATTAGTCCTATACACTTCAGCTCATTGATATACATGTATATTTGAATGAATAAACGAATGGATAGCAAATCAATAGATGAGTAAATGCAAAGTGTCTTACCATCTGATCAGAGCTGAACGAATTCATGACCAATCTGGTGACGTCACGAAAGAGCGACCAGTGAAGTTTATTTCTTCTCTTTTGCCACGAGAATCCACGGAAAAAAAGTTATCTGCAATTGTGTGAAACAGCGGGAAAAAATGTCATCATAGCATGCAAGTACGATATTTACGGCAAATACTTATTCTTTCAGAATACATGTATACAGTTTTGAGGGTTCCTTAGTTTGCAGGCACAAACTCTTGTCAGTCGTGCTACGCAAATCAGGGTCTGATCAATCTGTGCTGCAGACTAGTACATGTACTTCCATATAGGCCCTAGCCTTAGCTCAAGGCGCTGTGACATTTTAGTGCCAAAATAAAGTATGTGACTACAGACTAAGGGTTCCCAGTCAACCTGGAATTCGGGGAAAACCTGGAAAATTACCTCTCTTTTTTCCGGTCATGGAAAGGTCATCTGGGAATTTGAGAAAATCCATCAAATCGGGGAAATCGGGGAATTTGATTGTCCAGTGGTCAGATTTTGTTTTCGCCTCGTGGCGAGAAAGAAAAAGGCGAAGCAAGAAATAGGTCAAAATAATCTTAGAATCATTCATTTCTATCAGAGATAACGCCGGGGGAAAAACCGTCGAATTTGGTTTCCATGAAGGTTGGGAAACTTGATATATAAGCACAGAATTTGGCGGGTACACTGCAAAAATAATAAACATGTTAATACACACTTTTCTGTAACACTTCATTAACACTTAAACGCGTTTATCTGTAAATCAAAAACACGTCTAGTTAGAAATTCTGTGTATCACCTATGATATCAAAAGTTCGTGTTTATTTCCGGAACACTTAAACAAGTTTTAAGTGTTTAGATATTGAAGATCATAAACGCGTAAACAAACATTTTATGAACATCTAAACACTTAAGTGTTTAGATCTTTACAAAAATGTTTGTTTACGCGTTTAAGATTTTCAACAAACACTTAAACGTGTTTATGAAATGTGTTCAAGTGTTTATAAAGTGTTTCAGAAATAAACACGAACTTTTGATATCATATAGGTGATACACAGAATTTATAACGTGTTTATGATTTCCAGATGAACATCTAAACACTTAAGTGTTTAGATCTGTACAAAAATGTTTGTTTACGCTTTTAAGTGTTTATAAAGTGTTCCAGAAATAAACACGAATTTTTGATATCATATAGATGATACACAGAATTTATGTATAACGTGTTTATGATTTCCAGATAACCGCGTTCAAGTGTTTATTTATAAAGTGTAACAGAAAAGTGTTTAACAAAAGTGTTACATGAAAGTATTTATAAAAGAGTTTAGTATTTTCGCAGTGTAGGCTTGCAACGGATTATTTCATGGGGGTAGGGTGATTTTTTTTTTACCAGCCTGACCAAATCACACTCACTTTGAGTGACGGTGGGGTGACACGTTGGTATGAGTTACGTTTAAAATTAATCAACCAAACAGAATGATGATAAAAGGGGAAGCCCCAAGTAAATTAAATTGAGGACTCGATTTTGAACGAAATTTAAAAGCTTACTGAATAATCAAATAAATTGGATGCCCAAAAGGAAAGATCAG
The DNA here is from genome assembly GCA_001188425.1 of Eucidaris tribuloides. Lineage (NCBI taxonomy): Eukaryota > Metazoa > Echinodermata > Echinoidea > Cidaroida > Cidaridae > Eucidaris > Eucidaris tribuloides. The sequence goes on along the minus strand of JZLH01S0626811.1, from coordinate 2,680 downwards.
AGGCATCATACTAGTAAATGTTTAACCATATTACCAGCAGAATACTAAAACTGATTTACACCGGACGTTTAATATTGGCAAAAATCAGTAAATATAAACAAACAATGCACTCTATGTAATTTATGCACACCATTTGAATGGATGGATTATATCGTATGACAGTCATGTTTTGTGCTGCTGTGATTATGATGGCCTCTGAAAATTGCTGTTTTTTGCGCAAGTGAGACATATTTTGTTGCCGGTATGTTTTTAACGCGGGTATATAAACATCCGGGACACCACACGTTGTCAATATGGTTCTAGTAGGCCTACTTGTCCGCTGGCCGTAAAATATTTTTCCCGAATTGACTGCAATTTTACCCTTTTTTTATCGCACACACTAAAATATAATGCACTCTCCTTTTGATGTATCGTATAAACATGTTAATAAAGTTTGATGTAGTAGAATTATCGAGTGGGATTTTGTAAGGTGAAAAGTACGTTGACTTCATACTTAAATCTCATGCAATGCTACCAGCATACATGTACAATTATGTGAACAACAACGGTGAATGTGTTAATATGAATGTTTCAACTACTCTCTCCTGTACTATGTGACATTTTCAGAATACCATCTGTTCATAGAAAGTTTGAAAGCAGCTGATACATGCATTAAAATGATGTTTGTTCTGCAAGTACTCAACCAGTACTGTGTATTCTCTTTGACTATGACCCCCTTTTCCGGAATCAACTGCCATTTGTGATAAAATACCAATAGCTCATATTTGGACACTGGTACTGTACATAATGAACGCGGCTTACGTTCTTCTGAGGACCAAACGTTGGTTTCAAAACAAAATTACATAACACTTGGTTAAAAGGCCAGTTTATCTGTCTGATCAGACAGTTTCCGTGCTCTCCATATCATCTAATGTTTTTCGAGGTTGTTGAAATGTCAGTGTGTCGGAGGGAAACGAACTGGGTCAATTACACTGATGTGTTTTGTCTGTAAAATAACACTATTCCTTGGCGTTGTTTTTTTTTTTTTTTACAGGATATACGTACACTACATACGCAGTTATAAATATACGTAATAGGCTAATATAGTTGCATTCCAGGAATATAACATCTGGATTTTTTAATATTAAGGTTAGATAAAAGTGTCGGAAACGTTCAACATATGGTCCAAATGTCGCCCAGTCATATATGGTTTGCTTTATTTGTTTCAACCTTTACTCAATGTGTCAAAAGCTATAATTGTATACTGCTGCACAATGACAACACAAAACCACTCTGAAAAAATCCAGTTTCGTAGTTAATGTCAAAAATATGTTTACCATTTCACTTTTCTTCAATGTTAATTCCTTTACATTGATCCCGGACAAAGATGTTATAAACAGGTACATAAACATTTTTGCCCCTATTTTCTTCATCACTGAATGTGCCTCATTATCACCTCATCACATCAACAAGTTTTATCATAAAGAAAAAATACCCCCTTTATCATTGTACGGCAGCATACGTATATTTATGTGCGGAGCAGTCTAAGTTGACCAAGTTCTCGAATTTGTGTAAAGTACATTGGCTGTATGGGTCCGATATTGTCTAAATTTCACGAATAACAGTTAGTATCTGCCTTCATTATCTATTTGAAATATACCCCCGTCATTCCTATAATTTGATACAAAATGCGTAGAGGGTTAAAGACACTATATAACACTGTGGAAGACCCGTTTAAAAAATTGTCGAACTTTGCTATCTGACATATCTGACAGTGTTTGAATGGACAAATAAACACCCTAGAACACAAAAGTTTGGACAGTTATGCTGTCACTAGTACAATATGTGCAGATACAAATTGGCACATTAATTTTATATCGGGCGATAGGAAATTCTGCAACACAGCAGTCTATGGAGAAAAGCTGGAATGGTCTCTCAATGATTTTCACTTTTTTAAAGCACTTAATGATTGTTTTACACTGCAATTTTTTCAGGGCTTCATTTTTAGTTCAGTTCATTTTTTTTATTATTATTATTTAACACTTCGCATAAAAACCACAAAAACAATATATGACAAAAATAATGACATTATAATCAATACAGATTAAACCAACAAACAAATACAACTGTTGTACATGTATATGCTAGTGCAAGGTCTCAGCAGAAAGATTAAAACCTTATATAGAAAGCTGAGACCCTTAACAATGAAAACTTAACAATGTGACCTCACAAACGCACACAACACACACATACACACACACACAGACACACCCGCACACACACATGTATGCCTGTCCGATCTAACTAGTACACCTGAAATGTTTACACCATAAAATATATTGTATTGAATTGTTATTGCACATATCATCAAATAAAGTATTCTACAATTTTTATGACTGCACATTCATTAAATAATCTTTATATCTCCTTTTAAAGATATTCAAAGTTTGACTGCTTTTTATTCTATCTGGTAAATTATTCCAAATCTGAGGACCTAAGAAAAATAAAGATTTTCTGTGAACAGATGTTCTTATCTGTGGTAAGTGAAAACTGCTAGCATTTCTTGTATTATATTGGTGTATGCTATTATTTAAGTATAAAAACTATTTACAATAGAGACTCTGGTAGTAAGTTTTTATGGCAAGAGTACATAAATATTGCAACCTGGAATTTGTACATTTCATAAATATTAAGAATTTTT
>JZLH01S0626808.1:36578-53611 GCA_001188425.1 Eucidaris tribuloides | reverse complement strand
GCTGTAATAATACATGTTAGAAAAACGTGATTTAGTCAACCTATACTGAGACCAAAACACTTATATCAAACCATATGAACCCAAATATTTGATGTACATTCAAATTTGTGCATGCTATTGTTCACAAGAGCACTTAGTAATAAGGAAGTAGCTGCAGAAAACATATTTTGAAGATTATTTCCCCATGTTACAATGTTATATATTACACCTGTATATATACCTAGATAACATGTGTGTGTATGTTTGCTGTATCATACCTGCCATCTAAACACAGTATGTTTTTAATGCATGAATTAGAATATATTGTATATGCTGAATATTTCGCGGTGGTTTTATTTTCACGAAGTTTGTGACTTATTGAATGCGAAAATTTTCACTTCCTGACATTTCTGTACAAAGTGAATGCAAACACAATAAAATCGTGAAAATTCACTCTCGCGAATTCCCCGTCTTGAAGCAAAATCACAAAAATATATGGACGCGAAATATATGGCGTATACAGTACTCCCTGTGATACCAGTACTGATAAAAAACTAAATATACCCTTCTTTATTTCAATAAAAGGAATCTAAATGGAATCAAATTTTAATCTATAAGTATGACATTGTTGATATAATCTCAAGTATTGGAGCAAAACATGACGTTAACAACAAGGTTGGTAATTACCCATCATGCAATGGGGTAATATCGTCAGTCATATGCCAAAGGTCTTAACTCAGTTTTAACTTCCTGCCAAAAGGGCATTCATACTATAAGTTTTAAACACTCATAAAGCCCTTCTGGCATTAAGGTCAAATAGGGTTAAAGCCCTTTTGGCATACGTCTGACAAAATAACCAATGTTGAGCCGAGACCGGCCTCGAGGACAATTGTTAGAGTCCTTGGCCTTGGCCTCGATCCGAGGCCCTGTACAAACCCTATGGGAAGGTAATGTTTTCAGGCGGCCTTGGAAGTTGTGGCCTCGGACAACACTGAATATGACCCGGGGTCAACATCAAAAGGGGGCGTGTCCCTGGCATGTAGTGAGGACGTGAAATGAGCGTGATCTGGGAAATTCGGGGAATGGATTTGCTTGTGCATTGCAGCTGAGTTGAGGTGATGAGCAAAGTTCACTTTGGAATATAAAGTGAACTTAAAAAAAAGATCATTAGTCAAGGTTTATACATCATTAAAAGGCAGCTGATACATAATGGAATTTTTAGCTAATATTATCACTCTATGCATTTGAAAATCAATATGAATATCAGCTTATCGGGAAACTTCGTGCCCCATTCGATCAGAAAAACCCAATTTTCGTGGCTCCCGTTTTTACACGAAATGTAAAAGTCTTCACTTCGAAACGGGGCAAGTTTCCTTCATTTGCATCAATCATTCATAAATCATCAGAAATGTATGTTTTACAATTTTGAAATTACACTCATTTATGGAAAAAAAAAGATATTGAAGTCTTTGCCATCAAGACATATGATTGGAAAATATTCATATGATCCGTCATTAGCTTGGAAAAAAAAAGACATACTTCCAATCAAAACACGATTGCAGCAGTTAGAGCAGTTATGATCTTCATACATGTATCAATCATTTACTGATAATCAAATTAGTCTACAGGCACTATTCTAGTATTTCACTTGTACAAGACAAAACATCCATGAAAGTATCAAACACTTTTTGTCATAACAGTTATGCACTCTATGAGTATGTGACATTCACATTTTTTCATTTGATTTGCACTCTGGAACTTCATCATGATAACCAAAAATGTGATGCATTGGGTATAAATCATTACGGTGTCTATCCAAAGAAACAGCGATGTCATTCTGTGTGTGTGTGTGTGTGTGTGTGTGTGTGTGTGTGTGTGTTGTGTGTATGTATGTATATCACTGTTTTGTTTTGTTTTTTATGTGGAAAATTAAGTTGAATTTGAATTACAATAAGTCTTCATGGACTTGTGTAAATATTTTATTCATTCTATTACCTGGTATGAAATCAAGTCATTGCAAAATGATTTGAGCCAAAGTATTTTGTACTCTGTAGTTATTTGTCTCCACTTATGTCTTATCCCCCATTCCCTGAGGTAATTTTTGTATTCACACATTTCTATTTAGAACAATCAACACCTCTGTGCTGTCCCAACCTAAAACAAAATGGACGAAGCCAGTGTCTAATTCATGCAATACAAGGCAGGGTCTACTCTAATGGACATTTCCCCCCTGTTTATGAACTGGTGAATTAACCCAATCTGGTGAGTATTCTAAATATATGGTGCCTACAGTGAGCAGGAGAGAACAGATCGATGTCCACTCACTAGTCTTTGGATAAAATTAAAAAGCTTCACTTTATGTGATTGCATTGAGACAGTGAATTATTTGTCACTATAATGTATACACATTTAACTTTTGAACATGGAAGGCAAAGTTGCAATTACTTAATTTACAACTGGGACAGTCATTTTGGCACTTCAGCTCAACTACTGGATGTTGATAATATGCTGTTCATTTTGATTTGATATGCTGAGTTTTGAAAGATCACCAAATTACAGAGTTACATGAATTTGAAGGCACCCAACACCTTTAAAACAGATTCGTTATGGTTACAATACATACAAAAATTAATGACAGTTATTCATTTCTGATAATTCATCTAGTCATATCTGTCCTGCGTAATGCAGTCGTAACTTTATGACAAGGTAAACACATTTCCGCAGTGTTAGTGTTCAGTTTAGGTTACAGAATCACATCTCTATTTTCAAATGTAACTTTCATTAAATTCATTCCTGTTATTGGGTATGAACTTTCAGAAGGTTTCAAACATACTTTCATTCTTGTACAGAGTGGACCACTGGAAAAGAATGATGGTTTTGGAGAAAAGATGACATACATGTTACCCTGGGGTACCAAATAAAAATTTGCTATTTTGTTGAATTATTTTTTCGTTTAGCACTGTGCCCTGGGTTACGAAATTGTGTAAAAGTTATGTTTGAAGGGCGAAAATAACAACTTAAGCTTCATTTTCACCCCACTTCTTGTAAGTTCATGTCTTTTTGTTGTGCTTTTGCGAAGGTTCTGCATCATAACCACTCATCTCAGTGATCATACCTGAAGAAAATACAATTTTGGACAGAAGAGGGTGTTACTGTGCTACACAACATGGTACCCGGGAGGTGTGCGTGTGGTGCATCAAATGTTGCAACTATAACTTAAAGATTGTGTTATTGATTTGCACTCGTCAAAACAAACTCTTATATGATCAAATCAGCTGAAATCATATTCCAATGTGAAGGATTAATATAAATAAACACCTCTTCATAGAGACTGGGAGGTAAAATACTTTGAGTTTTGGTTAAACTCTGGACGGTTTAAACTTCATCCTTTTCCATTTGATCAGGAGCAAAAAAAATTTTTTAAAAAGTCCGCGACGCGCTCCAAACGTCTGCACGTGCCGTTCCAAAATGGTCCGATCAGCCGTTAGCAACTGCGTCGCGCAGGATAGCCGGTTAACCAATCATGAGGGGCTGCGCTTCGTCTTGGCTTCGAGTGCACAGTATACCGCCGATTCGCATTTGAGCAAATTGAAACTCACAAGACTAAGAACAAATACATTCTGGTAACATGTCGTTATTAGTTTTTCTCATAAACGAAACAAATTCATGACGTATATGGAATCTCAGACTGTTCAACAACACCATTTGTAAGTACTAAGCACTACCGTTTCGGTATTTGATAATGAAGGGACAAGTAATGGACTTTGCACATTCCCTAAACCAAGTCTTTCTAATGCCCATTTGATATAGTAAAATAACTCTAATCTGGTGAGCATATTTCACTGTCATACAGATCAAATGAGGACACTTGTATCACCAGAAAGGTATGTGTAACAAGATTTCTTTTCGAATATTAGCATGAATACATTTGTCATAACCAATTGACATGATCCTTGTAAATATATATATATATATATACTCATTTCATTCTCTTTAAAATTTGAATATGATTTCAACTTTTCAAGTGTACCCACTGAAAGACACACAAAGCCAGAACCGCGTCTACTAATAAGTAGTACTATAGTGATATACAGTACCAAATAAGACAATTAAAAAATACCTGACAAGTATACTTTGATAGTCATCACATCCTGATGTGGACATCTCATATCAAAGAAACTTACTCTACAAAATGAACCCAAGTCACCTTAATTCTAATCTAGAACTGTAAAAAAAAAATCGTACAAAACACATATAAAATCCATACAGGCTTCAATTAGTACACCATAGTACACACACGTAATAAACGACAAAAGTGTATATTGCAGCGTCTTTTCCAAGTGCAATATTAGTCAAAAATATCGAACAAGATTGAGGGATAAATACACTTTGTGACTTCCACGACATAATACCTGACAGACGAATATTTACAAATGATTAGTTGGCCACAAAGAGACTTTTCCAAGACAGAAACAATACTAATAATTTATATATTTTTATATACTATATATATATGTATGAAACTGATATACAATAACTGTACAGGAGTATACAAGATCCGGCACGAAACTTGTAAGGGTAGCACAACGAAACAACATTCAGGAATTCATGCCAAAATTGTTATGCACCTGGCAGAATGTCACTAGCAAATGCTCGAAGCAAACTGTTGTTAACAGTAAATTGCTTGAACCACGAAAACCATTGGCTTATTTCACATGAAATCAAAGTATTGTGGTCTTTGAGGTCCCTCTATCAGTATTTTAGGCAGAAATAGGGAATAAGTTTCCTTATTTTCAATTTACAGACAATATACTGTTAATGACATTCTGCTTAGAGCATTTGCTAACGACGTTCTGCCAGGCGCAAACGAAATGACTTTGGAGTTGGTGTAAATATACACGATAATGGACAATTCTCCATAGCGCATATAGTTGTCTACGACAGAACTCTCTGGACACACTCCGACAATTGTGCTTCTTGGGTATAATTTGCCGACTTGTTCATATCCGATATCTCATTTGTGCATGTAAAAAAGGGCGATATTCAAAATCCTCTGTTGTATTCATGATTTTGCAATCACATAGTCTGAATGGCCACATTAAATCAACGCTGCCACTTTCGTTTCGAGTCGGCCCTGAAGTTAGCAAGTCGGCAAAAGGCTACAATGTTGATAGTATCTGATATCGGCGAATATCGGATATATGCTATGTGGAGACTTTGATGAAATTTTTGTGCTTACTTCTACCCCAACCTTTCTCTTCAGACAAAGACACAAAACATGAGCAAATTCTGTGTTGATATGCTCATAAACTGCTCCTTTTTTATCCACCTTTTAAAAGCTTTTGGATGTCATTTGCAATATTTTCACCAAAGTTCTTTTGTCAGATATCTTAAGAATAAAAGGATATAATATACAAAAGAAAATAGATGTTTACTTTACTTTCTAATTATTATCTTTGTTTACTTCTCTGGCTCTGATAACAACACACACATACATGGTCCACAATCCCAAGAGTGGCACAGCAAATAGAAATAGAAATGTGAAAATACTTCATTGGATATATTCTCCTACGTTTTACAAATCAATATCAATTCATATTAAATCCCAATTTGTAGCTGACATTTCACCCATGATTTAATACTGATTTCATTCAACAAATTATTATTTTACTAGTTTAATCAATGAATTATATTTTAAGAAAACATGAAAAAAAAATTTACTGTAAGTTGGTCAAAATGTCTTGTCCCTTTTCACAAGATAATTCTCCTGCTATCATATAGAAATACACATTCCTGTCATTTTTCTTTATCTTCCCAAATACTGTACATCCAAGATTGTCAAAAGTTGTATGTGATTTATTTTTCAATTAGGGTGTGAATTGAAAAATATGGAAGGGGAGAAAGATACCGAGAAAGAAAGAGGAAGAGGGAGAGAAGGGACATCAGACAAAAACACTCTTCACTTTCTGAATTCTGGCAAGAATATTTAGTGACGAGAGTTGATCTTAATATTTTCACAAACTTGATTAACAGTTGAACACAAACTTGACACATGAAATTGGCACCTCATGGAACTTCACATAACATCTGGACGGCACACCTGTGCTCAGAAAACCATGAACACTTACTGTTTGTGACTTTCCAGACGCTACATAGGGAACTAACTTCAACATGTGCCGGAGAAAATTTGAACAAAACTTTGACTTAAAACACCTCTCTCTCACAAGTAAATGCCTGAAACTGTACATGTATTTTGCAGCAGTTTTCTTCTTTAATTTAGTGCACTGCACTCAATGCATTTCAGACATTACCTCATAGTAAAATGCTACGACAGATTTAAAGAAACACAAAAATTTAATCTCTGCCAAATAAGTAGAGATACCTGTATAATTGCGGAGTGCAAGAGGCCTGAGCTAGTGGAAGTTACACTTCACCCTATGAACTTTAGAGCTGACCCTACTACAAATACAACATTCGACTACAGAAGGGGCAAATAATCCCAAAGAATTGTAAACAAATGAGCTTCTGGTTTCCATGTGCAATGGGTCCAGAATTTATAACCCCAGATAAATGAAGTTTAACAACCATGTCACAAATAACCAGTCTATAAAATTATGATTACAAACACTACTCAACTGAGAGCACCCTCCGTAGTTTTCCTCCAATAAGCCAGCTTCACATTTTACTTATCGCGGAAAACATCACGATTGTCAAGTTCTAGAAGTTGTCAAATAATTACGACACAAACGACGACGCATCAATGACGTTATCCTACAGCATGGTTTAGTTGTAGTATGAAGTCACTTTCAATGCATGACCCTGTTTTGTTAATGGCACTGACTTTAGATTCAGAATTGTTTTTAGCGTTGCCCAAGATACGTTTTAGAATCTTGCTGGGCAATGAAAAGCACCCTCGCAAGAAATTCAGCATAACCACGGCAACGAGTCCTCCGGGTTTGAGTTCCAGGACTACCATCAGCACTCTTCCAGGAACCCGCCCCATCGTAGCCGATACGTCCCCGTTCTCCAGGTGACCGTCTGACTGAAGGCACCCTCGAAGAAGTAAACTATCGTCATGACTTCACGGTACAGCCAGCCCAAGGCGTAGTCTATTTTGCTGAAGTTTAGTGGTCCTTTCTGTAATACAAAAGAAGAAGAAAAAACAGTAGAAGATATGACAAATGATAATTGATACCAAGTCCACATTTTACCCAAGGTTCAGTTTGTGAAAGACCTCTCCTTGAATTTGTTGAACATTTTGCATAACAGCATAAAGTCACTTTCTGTTCCATTTTTGTACATGTGACCCTTCATCACAAATCCCAAATAAAGTCACACACCCCAAACTCAAGGAAAGTGCAAAATATTGTAACTGGGATGGAAGAATAACAGTAAAATGTCCTCAAAGGTCAAAGGTTTTATGATATTCACATTTTTTGTAAGTTTAAATATTCATTTTATTCACCCAATGTAATATTCTTTCTACTTCTATGTTTTAAAAGATGTGCAAGGGTATCATGGTGACAGGTCACATATATTGACTTTTACATTTATTGTGATAATATAATTTTTTATCGTTATTATTTAGTTTTAGCCTCAAGGATGGTGAGGCATTTTGAGAATTACAAAATGTCCTAAAGTTTTCTTTAAAAACCCACAAACTTAAATTGACATGGATGTTTCAGTATTTGAAAACATCATATGATGTTTCTTACTCTGTTAAGGACAACAAATTGTAGAACGTTGATGATGGGGTTGTATAATGATATTCACCAGCCAGATATATATATATATATTTTTTTTTATTTTTATTTTTTTGAAAGTTATGGTGTCAACATCAAGACATCTATGCAAGAACATCACCTTAATAATTAACACCAACCAGACGGTCTATTGTAACATTACAATCCATCAGGAAAAATATAAATTGCAAAACTGGTTACTCATAGATTTACACATTTTTAAAGCACTTAAATGATTGTTTTGAAGTGCAATGTTTTCAGGGCTTTGTTTTTACAACACACTAGAGACACTGATACCAGGTAGTACGCCATGCGCAGTTCAGATTTTTAACATTGGAAACAATGTTAACCTGTGCCTTTAAAGGGAACACACAATGAAACTTGACGAAAATTGGACATATGAATTGGAATATTACATTTTTTGTTCTTATTCTTCAGATCATTGTAAATTGGCAACATTGCCAATTGTACAACAAACTTTACAATTTTCAAAAATTCATATCTTCATTCAGGTTTGCTCAATTGTTCTCAAACTTTCACAAATGTGTTTCCCTGATTTCCCTACTTGAGCTGATTTCTTTCATTTTGCCATTTTCTGGTGTGCAAATCTTAAACCCATCTGAAAAAAAAAACAGATCAGCGAAACTCACCTGGAGAACTTTGAGTTGGCAATAGTCCAGAAAGAACCAGATTAATATATGACAGATGTAACAGATTACGGGGTCCCAGCTATAGAGGTAGTGGAGAGCCCAGGACGCAGCGATACCTAGGACCAAGCACTCTGTTAGGGGTTCCATGATCAGGGTTGTAGGAACTGTGGATATCCTCACCATTGTCCACCTAGAATTGACAGCCAAATGTAAAAATGGATGAAAGGATACTAAACATTTCTAATTTTTTTAGTATTTTTCAGTATATTGTTTCATTAAATATGAAAATTACAAATTTTGTAATTTTCATGATTTGATTGAGTTATGATTGTGTTTCTTTGTATGTTAATTTATACAAGTCATTAATTCAATGATACCAACTTTAAAACATAAAAAAGCACAACAATATTAATATTACTACGGCTAGAAGAATAATACTTAAAATTTATACAGACAGAAAACACCTTTATAGACCTAACTTGTGTACCAAAACATCAGGAATATGGCCTGAAAATATACGGTTAGGGTGTGAATGGAGGTGTTGCCTGAACTCTGGACAACAACGACTACTACTAGTACTACTACTACTTCTATTATCTATGACTACTACAACTACTACTTCAACTATTCCTACTACCAATACTACTATTACTACTACTACATGTAGTACTACTACTACTACCACTATTACTACTACTACTACTTCTGCTACTACCTCTATTACTACACTACTACTACTACTACCACTTCTACTACTACTACTACATGTACTACTACTACCACTGCTACTACTACTACCAATTTTGCTATTACCACAACTACTACTTTTATTATTTCTTCTGCTTCTATTACTACTACTTCTGCTACTATTAGTATTACTACTACTACTACTACTACATGTATTTCTTCTGCTTCTATAATTATTTCTACTACTATTTTTTCTACTATCAATGACAGAATCATCAACCCCGCAATCAAGAACAAGTAAACGAACATGTTTTTTTGACATCTTACCTGACCATTCTCTTTCTGAATGATTTTAGTGATGGACATCCTGAGTTCTGCATAGCTGGATAAACACTTAACCTTTGTACATAACCACTGTGAAAAGAGAGAGAGAAAAAAAATCAGTAATTAAACAGATTTACTTAATATAATTCAATCAATTTTCATGTTTGCTATAATTATCAGGTGTCAATGTTCTTTAAGGCTATTAACTCTTCTTCTTGTTGACTCCCCATTGTCATAAATATTTGTTGGTTTGTCTGTCGGTTCATTTGTAATACCTCTACATAATTTAAGGTTTTTAATTATTAATGCTGTGAGTATTCTGCTATTTTTTTACGAAAAATGAAGTAAATTGAATTTATTGAATTGAAATTAGAATAAGTCTATTACCATGTATATTAATTCCCCCCCCCAAAAAAAGTATGATGTATGCGTATTGAGATATACAATTATATGTCTACAATATGCAGAATGACATATATTTCACTGCCAGCAAAATAAGTGTACAAGCTTTTGCTTTCATTTCTAGATGTAACTGTTACTGTAAACTGTTATACTCAAGAATACGAAATGGAACATTTGATTTATTGGTAAAGAACTTATAAGGGACTCATGCCATTGACTGCATTTGTAACCTTTGTCCTTTGTTCAGTTTAAGCATCACTTTTCAAATGATAACAAGAATGGGTCATATAGCGGATGACTGATAAGCGTCCACATGTTATGAGTAATTGGGCTGATAAGACGGTAAAGTCACACCATGTGTGTTACTGCAATTATTGTGATGGATAAACTCGCGTGATACTTATGACAGATGTTATACTACGACAGCTCTGAACTTCAAACACTTAATAAATTGGGTTTATCATATTAACAACGGAAGATTTGATTGAGCTTGCTTGTCAGACTAATACAACCTTCCATATTACAGTAATTGTGCTTAGTGACTGTTTGGTATGTTTTATATTATCAAAGCTTGAATGGAATAAGTGAAACAAGATTACAACTGTGGAGAATGTACCAAGGAAACACAAATTAGACATAATATCTAAAGTCTGTATGACATAACAAAATATTTTTCTTCTTGGATGGAGAAGATTTTAACCCATTGGAGACTATTGTACGAGTTAAAGTAATAGGCTAACCTTGTGGAGCTTCAAATTAAAAAATGGCCAAACTTTGCTATCTGAGCTACATAGTAGTGTTTGAATGGACACGTAAACACCCTTGAATACAAAAGTTTGGAAATTTATGCTGCCACTGGCAAGATATGAATGAATAAACAATTTATACTTGGGGCGAGTAAAAAAATAGCCTAGAATCACACAGTAAGTCTATGGGAGGAAATGAGCAAGTGAATCCGGTCAACTTACGATTTTCACTTTTTTAAAGCACTTAATCATCATTTTGAAATACAATTTTTTTCAGGGCTTCATTTTTAGACCTTATCAAAGACACTTGGAGCATGGAGTATTATGTAGCTCACATTTCTTTAACTGTGGTAAATGTTAGCCAGTGGCTTTAACTAGTGTTGGGGTCTACGGAAAATGCGTGTTATAGTGAAATCAACTCGTCTCCAACGGGTTAAATCTGTCAGCTGTATTGCAAATGTGTTATACAAAGATGTGGCCACTGATCAAAAATAGAAGTTTAAGGAGGAAAATGAGAATAAACCTGATATTAATATTAAGACCTAGTGAAAAGAGCTTTTCACCTGGTCCATCATTTCCTAAAATTACTACCCAACGATTCCATTTTTGATGCATAACAAGGTTCCCTACAACTTTCTACAGACTGAAGATTGAACTAAAAATTTAAATTTGCCCACAGCTCATACACCACACCTGAGCTCTGCTGAAGAAAGGGGGTTGTAACCATCATGTTTACGGTATCAATCACCAACCTACACGTATCAAAAATGTCGCCCTCTCTGTGGCAAAACTGTTACGGTGGCTAGCCAATGCATCACATTTGACAATCTCATTTTCTCATTCGGGTGAAAGCACTACAGAAAATTTTTGTACATGTACTTCCGTTAAGCAGTGTTCCATTATTAACACGGCTGACTTTGTCAAAGATATATGTGCATCATGCACACTCTGCAACATAATGCAAAACCTAGATCTAACCCACATGACCCAATAAACCTATTGACAATATGTGTCATGTTTTTTGGCCTTTGTGCTTGCATGGCTGCGTGTTACTCAAATGAAATAAGATTTTTATAGAAAATTTATTGATAATTGTTCAATTTTTTTCGTAATTTGATGAAAATTGCAAATTAGTAACTAAACATACAAAGCAATAAATAACAGACAATAATAAATTTGTTTTATCACTTTCATATCTTTTATTCACTTTTCAAATGTAAATCTTTAGTCCACTTTGAACTTTTAACAAATACTACTTCTGCTATTTAATAGCTAAAGTGACAAAATCTCTTATAAAATTAATCTTTACGGAAATATATCTAACCACCCTCACAGAACGAAAAATAGCACAATACACACAATTCAATTGGTGAATTCCCAAAGGGCCCAAGTCTCCATTTGTTTACATGTGAACTTAGGCCATTTGTGAATTCACCGATTCAATTCCAGAAACTTCTTACCTTTCAAATGTTGCAATTCCCATATAATAATCTTCAGAAATATATTTAGCGAATTCTACGAGTCCCCCAGCCTCCTCCAGGATGGATTTCCTGATAATGTTTGACATCCCCGAAACACAGTTGACGCCCGCCACACACGCCGTGATGTACATACGGGCATGGGCTCCACCGAAGTACACCTGGATGGGGAGAATATGGAAAAAACTGGCAAATTTGTAAATGATTACTTTCACTGATAGATTTCTGGCTTAAAGGTATTGGATAACATTATGAAAGACCCATTTAAAAAAAATTGTCTAACTTTATTTAATGTACATGAAAGTGCAGGGCTTGACAAACCTGGGAGCTGGAGTGCCCCGGGCCACCTGAAAATCATGGTTGGGCACTCAGAAAAAAAAGAACCTGCCCCGGGCAGTGCCTTTTTTTTTACAATGACCGAGTGTCTAGATAGGACATTTGGATTTTACCATCGGGCACTTGAATCTAAAATTTGAATGCCCCACTGGGCAGGCAAAAAAGGTTTTTGTCGAGGCCTGATAGTGTGAACTGTTTGAAACAAATAAACTCCCTGGAATACAAAACTTTACACAAAACAAGAGCCCCGGGAGGCACAACGCTCACCTGAGGTCTCGCAAACTCTCTATGGTACCCATAGAAAAAACATCAGTTATACATGATTAGTTTTTGGCCCTTGGAGGCCTGATATCTGGGGCACCAATGTAGCCAAATGAACGCAGTTTGGAAAAACCTTGGCATCCGCCTTGGCCATTATAGGCTGAGTTTTGCTTAAGTTAAATCAAATTTATAACATCCCGTTTTTATAAAAGCAAGCACCGCCCTTACATGTAGTATCTTAACAATTGACGCTTTGACCTATCTTATGGACCTTGACCCCAATTTAAAATTATACTATGTGGCATCTACCATCCAAGTTATGTCACACAATGGCCCAAATACGCTAACCAAAGAACAAAACTTGGCAGTATAGTTCTATCTTTGACTTCATTTTGACCTTTGAGCCTAACATATGTGACCTTTGACCCGCCAAAAAACATTGAGTCCCTGTCACAGCATCTGACCCAAGTTTGGTTCAAATGGGCTGTGGTTAGAGAAGTGTAACTAGTTTGGGCCGCTTATGGGCCGCTAATCCGCTGGGCCCGGCCAGGGGGCGCTGGTGTACGCATTCAGGAACCCTCTATCGCCGCTCCCCCTGAGGATGCAATTCCGCACCAAGTTTGGTCTAAATGCCATTGATGTGATGTGAATATTTCCCATAGGGGCGCCTACCGCCCAAAACTTTTGCCCCCCTAAGGGCCAAACGGGGCCAACCCTGGTCATTTTCATGAGGAAAATTTATTCAGCACATATAGAGGTATCTACCGACGAAAGTGCTTAACTAAACTAATTTCTGGATCTAGAGAAGAAGATCGTTATGAAACTACCGTACTTTTGCCCTTTTGGGCCCTGCCCCTGGCCCGCCAGGGGGGCCAGGTGTTACCATTCTGAGAACCCTGAATCCCCACCCCCTAAAGATCATACCTGCCAAGTTTGGGCCAAATCCGATCATGCATTTTGAAGAAGAAGCTGAAAATGTGTAAAAGTTTACGCACGACGCACGACGAACGACGCACGACGGACGAAAAGCGATCGCAATAGCTCACTTGAGCCTTTGGCTCAGGTGAGCTAAAAATGCGGTCACCACCAAAACAACACAGATAAATATCAACACGTGAATTGTCCTGGGGACAAAATTGTATAATACAGTGTAGAGGGAAAACTGGAATGGAGTTGGAGACCTGCAGTTTACCTTGTCCAGCGTAGAGGAGAATCCCGGCCTATCGCACACGAAAGGAAGTCCGTGGACCATCCCGACCTTTGGGGTCATCCTCGATATCATCTCCGTTAAAGTGTTTGATGAAACTGATGAAAACAAAAAGTTTACGGAAAATGAGAAATAAGCATCTATACATTTATCCTGGTGAAGAGTTTATTAACATTAAGTATAGGTTGTCCCATTACACACACATGTACTGTAACTATCATACAAAATCAGTGAAAATGTTAAATCTATATTCTACTTTCAAACAAACTCAAAGCAGAAATGTTCCATATGATATGTGACCTTTTTCCTTCTATCTCATACAGTAACGATAAATTACTCCATATGTTCAATGATTATTTGCATTTTGGAAGAGTTCGGGACTCCACAGAAGTTGTCTAATATCAATTATCAATTAATCTATGGAAATCTAAGTCAATGATGAACAGCTATGAAATTTCATATTCAGACCAATCTTTGAATTGGAATGATCACTGAAAGTACTAGCAAGAGAATTGGATCAAATTTTTTCCTATAAAGACGACCTCTCCTCACAGTACAAAGCTAAAAACTGCTTGCAAATCTTTTTTCCAATATGTTTGCACAACAGAGTGAATAATGTGGGAAAAGTAGGCCTGGGTCGAATATTGATTTTGATAATCGATTAGTTGACTGGAAAGGTAATCGAATTAATCGAATTATTCAATTAGTCAGAATACAAAAAAAAATAACAAGTAACATACGCGAAAACAAGTACATGGGACCAAGGACAAAATGACTAACAGTTAGAATCTATCTGTTAGCAGGTTAGCACACGAAAAGTTGAGAATGAAAAACATAAGAGCCCCAAAACGAAGATGGTTGTTTAACCCCCGTGGCACATTAAAAATCTAACATTTGTTGTTCAAATATAGAATTCTTTCATGCATCAACATCGCTACCCACCTTTGCGCGAGCGCGCTGCCAGTTTGGTAAGAAAAATATCCGTTTACCCAAGTATCCGTGTATCCACACTGCCATAGTGCGGGAAACGGATACATGGATATTTGGGTAAACGGATATTTTGGTTAACCAAGATGGCGACTGTGTACGATAAACTTCCAATAGCCGTAGAAGAATCAAGTTTTCGGATGCATGACAGCAATTTTCGGAAAAAGTAATGTCAGCAAAAGAAAGAATGTGTAAAAATTGACGGTATTTTGACATTTCTGTTTTTCAAAACCGACATTTCAATTCTTCTTTTTGCGTCGGCACAAAAATATTTTCCTCAGCGATGCCGCAGGGATGGTACGGATGGCCGAATTTACGTGTCGCCATTTGAAAATCCACTGTTCTTGATCATTATTTTCCATTTAAAAAATGATATATTTGGGTTCTGATCATGCTAAAAATGTTTTCTTTACTTTGAGTATTGATATCTAAATTATTTTAATTTTGTAAACAATCAAGTTACTGCATTTGAGTTTCAGCTAAGGCATTTAGACTATTCGTCAGCTGACGATTAATCGATTCATTTCAAAGTCGCATTCGAATACCAATCGGCAAAAAGGTAATCGATTAATTCGATTAATCAATTTTTTGTCCCAGGCCTAGGGAAAAGTGCTCCCAAAATCAGAATTGCCCCACTGAAATGTATGGCATGTAACTGGCACCAACAGCAGGGCTCCACACTAACTTTATTTCCTACTATATCATTTTCAGATTTTTACTTACCTAAGTGAAAATTTACTTGTCCAAATATGATCATAATAAAAACATAAACAATGATTTCTCACTAATTTTAATTAAATAAGGCCTTTTTATAGCATTGGAAGTTCTTTCAGTTCTGGGGTTTGCAAAAGGTGTGATTTATGCATTTAAAGAGTCAACAAATCAAGTACAATGAATTAAATAATGATACAAATATAGTATGTTTACTGAAAACTAAATTTCACACATATTTTATTTGTTTTTGGAAAGATTTTTGGACATGTTTGCTCATTTCAGGATCAAAATTTTACTTGCCTAATTTGGGCAAGTAAATTTTGACATTTTGAGTTTTTACTTGCCCGACATGAAATTTCACTTGCCCCGGGTAAGCGGGCAAGTGCTCCTGTTGAGCCCTGCCAACAGCATTCAATGGGTTAAAAGCTTACTTCAAAAAATTATCTCATCACATATTGACACAACCAACACTATTTACATGTAAACTGACAAGACCGATAATGAACTCGCTCACCAGTTATTCCGCTATCGCTGATCATGATGATGTCATACTTGGAAGCCTTGTAACCGGGCAGCATGTTGTTTACCTTCGGGTTGATTCCAACCTTTGACCCGCCTGGTGACGAGGACGGAAGAAAATAGACATGATGCCATGGCATATGGGAATGGCGTACACCTTTTATGAATGGGTCTGACTCTGTACACAGTTGAGTATAGCCTGTAGGTGTAGACTGTTGGCATAGTCATTACACACATGTGTGCTTACAAGGAGTGTTTTGAGTATTTTGTATGAGCACACAATAGTCAACAAAACACCATAAAAATGACCACTCCATTACAATTTATAGAAATTTATGAGCATAGTCTCATATGGGAAATTAAGTTTAAAAACTTAAAAATTTGTTCACAACAGTATGTTGGGAAATGAATCTGGGACATTTAACATCTATATCTACCATCTTTTTGTTGTTGTTTACTTTTATCATTAAAATTAATTAAATGCGATTGGTTAATAATTGTCCATAATTATATTAGGCCTAAAAAAAAAATTGTTACGTTGCCCTCAAGCCACCAACTGTTAAATGCAAAAAAACAAAGTAGCAATTTTTTCCTTTTTTTATGCAGACCCAAAATAAAAAACTCACCATTTTCGGGAAAATATGTCAGATTTGAGCGAAGAATTTACCAAAATTCCTATTCAATGGCTTAAAACAGCACTTTTATATGCATTTTGCCCATTTGAAAGACCCATAAAAAAATATTGGGAAAGTGAAACTCAACTCTCACACAGTTTCGTCCTACACATACTTGCACAGTACAGTATGTACATGTGTATTGATTACTTCTGAGTTTTGCTGTCATAAAAAAAATAAAAATAAATAAACTAGAAAAGTTTCGACTGCGTGCAGTCGATGGGTATGCCTCCGCCCAGTGCGCCCACTATGTAGGAGCTAACAACCTAATTATATCAACAGTGAACAATCCTTACTGAACTAATAGGCAGAAAATGGAATTTCAGG
>JZLH01S0626808.1:9453-21784 GCA_001188425.1 Eucidaris tribuloides | reverse complement strand
GGTATAAAATTTGGTATGACAAAGGTTGTCGCACGAACTCAAGAGAAAAAAGTCTTGAATGGCGGCGCAACGGCTTTTGTATGCGCAAAATGGATGGTCAAGGTGTTAAGAATAAATGGTGCATTGCCTCAACATATTTCATACCACCCTGCAGAAAATATTACATTATTTCCTTTTTCTATATTTAAGCTAAATATCACCCCTGTATTAAATATTATATTCCTTATGCTATGCAATTTGATATCATTTATAAATTTGTCAGCAAAAAACAAAACAAAAAAGAACTTTCATTTTCTAATAGGGGTGGATAGGCCCATTGCTGCAGTATTTTTTTTATTACTTTTTTTTACATAACAGCTGCACATGCCTGTTTGTGGTGCTTAGTGGGTAAAAACTATTATTTTACAAATAAATTTAATTGGTGAAGATTTGTATCCCTATAGGCACACAAATGCTTCAGTACTTCTTATCTTCACTGATAAAGAAATACAGCAGCTACTACTTTTCAAAAAACTGTTAAAATGAGTTCACATGCCCACTGCCCGCCCTTTAAAGGTTTGAATATGGGTCAACAGGACTACTTTTACGTAATAAACATCTAGGCCTGTGTTCAACTTGAATGCACATGTACAGAGAGCTTTGTTGAACCAAGGTCTATTGGCTACTACTAAGTAGTGGACAAACAAGATGTGTTATGAAACATAGTGGAAATCAATATTAAATTTGCTTTAGCCTCGGCAAATTCTGTAGTAAGTAGCATCCTACAGACTACAAACCCAAATAGTTTGGTAACAAAATTAACATACAGTTTAAAAAATTTCCATTTGAGATTTGGAAATGAAATTTCAACACACTCTGAAAGCAAATGGTGATAATCAACTTCAATTTACAAGATATGTAAATATTGCATTTAGTGTGTGTGTGTGTGTCGTGGACACAGATTGATGAGATATGAATACACTGTAGTCTCTGAAGCAGGGCTGCCACTCAAAATGTTGATTTCCCCCTATGCCGCATGTGTATTTTCCCCTATGCCCAGCACTTTTCCCCTACGCCTAATCAACCCAATTTTCCCCTACGAACCCATGTTTTCCGCTACAAAAATCGACTTTTTTCCTACAAAATAACCTAAGTAAATGCAACAATTTCTTTGCCGGAGATGGACAAAATGGACGAATATGATTGGAAATCCTTTGAGAATTTAAGAATATTTCTGAAAATTGTCAAAACCCCCTACATCCCCTACAAATCATCAAAACCCCCTACGTTTCCCCTATGGAAGGTCATTTTCCCCGTAGGTATCCCCTACATGTACAACCTACGCTTGGCTAAAATCTCCTATGGTAGGTGGTTTCCCCTACAAGTGGCATCCTTGCTCTGAAGTGATTCAGTTCTATGCAGACTCTGACCGGTAACATGTAATTGATCTGTTGTTTCTGTGCACAACCAATATTTGGTCATTTTGGTGATATATTTGTGTAGTTTACTGGTACAGTATGTACCTGTAACTATGAATGCACCAAGGACTATACATACGGAGCTGACTGGTGTATGAATGATATTTGATCTACACAGTACTTCCCATAAAAAAAAATAGTATGAACGTTAAATCAGAGCATTTGGACATTTACAACATTTGGTGTGGATTAGAGAATGACAATGCACGGAGCTACATGTACAAACTGGTCTCATTCAATGAAGAATTTTTTTCTTTCTTTTTCATTAAATCACATACAGCATAATTACTGTCATACATGTATCTGTCATATATTTTTGAAATGTGAGACTTGCCACTTCATATATTTTGATTCTTTTTTACATACAATATACAAAAACTGTCTTCCTCGTGCCATACTTTTCTCTTTTTTTTTGGTAAAGAACTTATAAAGTGATTTGACTTCATCCTCATGCTCTATTAGATTTTTTCTTCTTCTGCTTTTCAGTCAGGGAAGCAAATAGAATGCCCTGGCAGCTGCATGTTCTTTGGAGTTTAGATTCCTAATGAGCCATAAACCCACAATGGCTGAAATCAGGACTTTGATTATATTAATAAAAGGTCATTATGTTTTTTATCAGTTTAAATATATCTCCACTACGTATGTGAACATGTATTGACACATGTAGGCTACAGTACGAATTTAATAGATAATAGCACAAGACCATTTGTTACCAAAGACATATATTTTGATTGAGCTTTTTCATAATTGTTTAGAATTGATTATGCCTGAAAACAAAAATACGCTGTAGAATATCTTAATATGACTTCAGAATGAGCAAACAATATCTATTATTGATTTTTTTTTCTTTTTTTAGTTTTTGGTGTGGTGTGTTGTGTGGGGGGGGGGGGTTGAGTCGTCAAAGGAATTTGGAAAGTTGTATAAATTCAGACAGCAATGACAAAGCGAAACTAGGATGTCAACCTGGATTTTTTTTTAAGGAGAGAAGGCAGGAAATTTGTTACAGTGCACACTTTTGAAAAAAACAATTTCAGTAAGGCCTAAAAAAAAATTGTTGTATTGGAGTAATGGCTCACTGCAAAATAGGGTGGGTAGGGCGTTTTTTTTTTTTTAATGGACCATCAGCGCCCAATGCTTTCACTTTATGAACTATAAGCCTACAATCGGCCAATTTGGAAGCCGCTACTGTATTTCTTGCAATAGTTCATCAATGATATCATTCAAGCCAAAGTTGAGAAGGACACTGAAAATAATTTTTGGCCCAAGTGTGCCCGTTACCTTTACTGTGTAAGACGCCATGTTAAGGTTAACAGCTCGATCATCGCTAGCTACATGTACATGTAGTTAGCGCAACTAGAAGCGCACAAAGTGCGATGTACGCGCGCATGAATACAGCGGGAAAAATCACTGTTCCGTCCGCAACACTTCCAGGTTTTCAATTCGATCAAAGTCAGCACGATATGCGATATCAATACTATCGATAGCAATACAAAGAAAGAAAAAAAAAGGAGGGTCAGGCGGGTTATGCCAATACAACAAATTTTTTTTAGGCCTAATTTAGCAATGTACAGATTAATGAAATGTCCAGTCAAGTCATGAAAAAAAGAAAAGAAAAATCATGACAGCACATGGTTACAATAAGAACAGTAGCATGTCTTATGATGATACACTGACAGGGTTAGTGATATGTGGCAGAGTCTAGATTTTTGACATGTGTGATTTATGGGAAGGTTCTCCCTAGATGTATCTCAATACCAGGACTTGTGAAGTTCCAGCATGTAGCTGATAGTTGCTATAGCAGCAGTTCCTTCCTTACAGTTGGACCAAGACAAAGCCATCAAGGTAAGTACCTTTAAATAGGCTCACAGGGGGCTCAATTGTCCACAGTTTTCACTTTATGCATGTAACCTCATCTGGAGTGACATTTGTGCTAAACAAATTTCATAGGCCTATCGTATTGCTAACAACATGGACCTACATGTAGGTCCATGCTAACAAGGACTTGCAAGTAAACCTGGTCTAGGCTGCTACAATAAGGATTTATGTACGCGCTTGTATACCGGTAATATGATGTAACGCTGCTGGACATACATCACTCCATCACCAAGCTTGTTATTCAATAAGTCTGCCTTCGGCCATTGAAAATCAGTTGACTCTGATACACCCCTTTACAATTGGATGATTTGCATACATTGTGTAGCTGGGAACTGTGTACATTGTAGTAGCACTACACAGTAAACACAGCCATGCATTCCTATGGGCAACCAAAACCCATTCTCAATTCAATCTGTTCTGGCTGCTCTATTATTCATAGAAAGTGAACTATTATTATGCCATGCGATTGTTGTTCCATCATAGAACATGGTTCCATACA
Source organism: Eucidaris tribuloides (assembly GCA_001188425.1). Lineage (NCBI taxonomy): Eukaryota > Metazoa > Echinodermata > Echinoidea > Cidaroida > Cidaridae > Eucidaris > Eucidaris tribuloides. Next base: position 17,953 of record JZLH01S0626808.1, on the reverse strand, counting down.
CTGTACATGCTAACTGTATCCCTGAGACACAGAAAGCCAAAAAGAAAAGTTCGTTTCGATCTGACACAGTTCAATGGGCTCAAAAGCTCACCTCTAATAAACAAATCTGATTGCCTGTTCTTTGGACTCTATTCAATAATCTACTGCAAAAGTTTGTTGACCCATAAGCTCTGCTCTGTTTCTCCCTGAAGGTCACACAACTAAGGTTAAATTGCCTGGTAATCTTGTGTTGTCAGATCATGTGAGAATGACCAACTTCACTAACCACTTTTCCCAGTATATCACTGCATTTCTCAAGTTATTTTTCATAACCACTTATTCAGTGACTCTGCTTAAATGCTGTAGGCTTTTATCAATAAATATTTTTTTCCACAAAATCTCAGGTGTATTAGCAGACTATTTCTGTGGTTGGGGTGTCAAATGTCTAAATTGAATCTACACCCATCACAAGGGGAATCTTTCATGGTCAACAGTTCTGAAAAAAAAACACACACATTCTAAAAATTCAAAATCTGCAAATGGTTATATTTATGGTGAAACATTGGTGTTTATGCACCAAAAGAATATTTGGAAAAAACAAGTTTTGATTTTCTCAGATTCACTTCCCACTAAACTACAATATGCAAACGTGTACAAATTGCACTGTTACTTGATCACATCCTACAGTATGTAGATATTATTTGTGTTGTCTGTATGTGGTATGCCTGTATTGTGTGTACTGTATGCACAATACATACGTGTACATGTAATGTTAGTGCATTTGTGTGTGATGCACATTTGAGTACAATGTGATAAATTTCCTGTCATGAGTTCCACATTTCACAAACATGAAGAGAAAACACACAATCCATCACATGTGTAAGTGTGGTAAAATGTAACAGAAATGAAATCACAAAGGGAATTCCCCACCAGAAATCCAATCTCCTACACTTGCTCCACAAATACCATGTGCTTTGATCTACAAGTAATCCAGTCACACACCCTAATGTAATTTATCCCCTATGCACTACATGTACATGTACATGTAGACTACGGTAGTAAAAAGTTTAATCTTACATGTATCTGATTCTAGCATTAAACCCATTAAAGGTTACTGACATGATTGGGAACACTTGAAAATGCCTTAAGGACCAAATAAGTTGAAATATATACAGTACCAACTATACACCAGCTGGAAGGATTTGTCTCTAATTTGGTTAATTAAGGAGAATCAAGCATGAACATATAGTATTTTAATTCTATCAGGGCACGATAAAAATAGGACCCATAGAGAGCCACGCAGTAGGTTTGCCTCTGCCACAAGGGATATTGACATTATAGAATGAGTCAACGTTTGACTACAAGAATTTCACAGGAGAATCCTTGCATAGTTTACTTGATTCTAGAGTAGTTTCAGCCCAAGTTGAGGACTACCCACAAACATGTCATTTATCTTTAAGCATTGAACCCTCTAAGTTACATGTACAATAGATGTCCTGATTGCTTACATGTACTTTGGGTTGATATGTGGTCAGTTTTGTTACTGTGTCAGATTATATTCCTTTGCAAATTCTGCATTTTACAGTCAATTTATTGATGGGAAAACTTGGCTGGGTTACTGAGTAATTGACTATGAGCTATGGAGACAAGATACATACACATTTGTGCTGCCTACATCCACATGATTCAATCAGGGAGAATTAAAACAGCACTCAGGGAGATATTTACAAATACCATGCACCAAAAAAAAAGGTTTAAAAATCTTCTGTTAATCAGATTGATATATTGATTTTTTTCAGAATACAGTCAACCTGTCTTTAGCGGCCACCTCTCTATAGCAGCCAACCTGTCTATAGTGACCACTGAAATGATTCCCTAGGAGACAAATCATGTGTTAAAGAACCTGTCTATAGCAGCAACCTGTCTATAAGGCCATGTTTTTTGTTTCCCTTGGTTGGCCACTATAGACAGGTTTCACTGTATATGGGAAGGTCAGTGTCTCAGTGAAATTCCAAGGACTTGCCTATAAAATAACGGAAAAGTTGACGGCTCTCTAACATTGCATGGTTTCTTTTGATCATGTTTCATGAAAGCTACATTAAGTTTATAATTTATGTTTGTTCAAATCAAAACTGCACCTTTAATTAATCCTCATTTCACAATTTTTCATGGAAATTCTGCAGAGTTCCAAGTTTTCAGTTTCTGGTCTTAGGTTTAATACAGAAATGATTGAATTTCAGGAAGTTGCATGTTCAACATCATCATTCATCATTCATCATGATTGACGATGCAGAAGTGACATGGGTTTATGAGACGATCTTACCCTACGTGCCAAAAAAAAAAACCTTCCTTCTCAAATACCTTACAAGTTCCTCATGTCAACAGGAATTGAAAGAAACCTTTCGTCATGCCATTCCCAATAATGAGGCGCTTCCTTCGATCCAGCTAACCCACGATGCATCCACGCACAATGGCTGTTGCCATGTGATTCGAGGAAAACAAAAACACTAACGTACACAGAAAAAACACACACACAAACTTTGTGTTCACTTTACCACGTTGTTGTGAAATACATGCTGAGACTGCATTTCTTCATTTAAAATCATAATTATAAACAGACAGACAAACAAATAAAACAAGCCTTTTTTAGGTCTGAAAAGTAGGTTAGGATCTAGATGTTTGTTTCAAACTTGTTTTGTGTATAATCATTTAAACCAAGTGCCCGTTTCTCCTCATTTCTCCTTACTTTCTTTAAACAATTTACTGCGTCATGAATGCAACAAACTAAAATTATCACAAGCAGTCAGTTGACAGGTGTTGCAAGTAGCAACATGCCCAAGAAAGTAAAGGGGAAAAGAGGGGGTGGGGAGTGGGGACATTATTTATATTTTATAATAAATATGACCATGGAAAGATGATTGAGGTTGCCTTTTATTCTAGTACAAATTGTTAAAATGAGTACGAAATTGAGGGCCTTGAGAGAATAATCTAAATTTACAAAACACTTACAAATTTGTTTTTTAACTGTTTTAACCAATTGCCTACAGGAACCCGATCATAACATTTGCCCATCCGGGAACCGGTTGGGCTCTGTACAAAGTCTACGGGGATTTACAGAATCTCGTAGTCAACGGGTTAACTACACTGTAATTGGGAATCTCAGGATCTCGACCTAGCAATAGAGTGCTTACTAACTATAGTTTGCAGCTAAAAATTGTCAAAACCCAGTAATCTTGCTTCAGTACATTAATTTAGGAGGGTGCAGGATTGCAGGTGGATGTAGTACTTATTAATTAGTCTTGACTCTATACACAGCAGATGTGGTCCTGGTCTGGATTATATACACGTACATGTATCCCTGTATTACCAGAGAAGCAATGACACCATGCAGATTGACATTAGATTGATTACCAGGTACATGTAACTACGAGATTAAAGGTTTAATTGTCAGCTTGCATGTATGCCCTGGCCTTGCTGGCTTTCAGACACTGTGCTTAGACTTTAGACCTTGCAAAATGTTTGTAATTTTGAAAAGGGGTGCAAGGCTTGGGCCCCCTAACCCATGTTCAGATCATTATTTTATCCGTTAACTTTTTACAAGCTGAATTTATTGCGAGGGGATAATAATGGCAAATGTTCTTTCTTAATTTCTTTGAATCAATTTTGATTCCCTTTTTGCAGTACTGAGAATGGTAATTTTCTCTAAATGTTACTTACGCAGAGTAGCTATTTTTTAGTGTCTCCTGTACAAAGGAGAATGAGAAAAATAATTAATATGATTCTTCAATTTAATTACATGTACCGGTATATGATTGTGCACAGATTCAACATTAGTGATCAAAGTACATGTACATGTAGCTGTGTAGTTACCCCTCATCATGTGGCTTTTCAACCACAGGCAGTACATGCTACAGGCTATGTCAGTAGTCAGTAGGCAGTACATGCTACAGGCTATGTCAGTAGTCAGTAGGGCTGAGTCGAAGCGCCCGTTTAACGTTTACACGCCCGTCAGAGGGTGTACACGTTTACAAATTTCCGTGTACGTGTAAACGATTTTTACCCTTTTTTCTATTCTAAAACAAGACATCCAAAATCAAATTCTACAATTTCTTTCTAGCGTAATAAGGAAGTAAATATCAGTGTTAATAATTTCTCATCCTAAAAAACGAACTCCCCGCGATCCTTTCTAGCGTAATACGGAACTTGATATCAGCACTAATAATTTCTTATCTTAAAAAACGAACTCCCGACAATCTTTTTTTAGTGTTATACGGAACTTAATAATATCGCTAATAACTTCTCATCCTAAAAAACGAACTCCCCGCGATCCCTTCTGCCGTAATAAGGAAGTAAATATCAGCGCTAATAATTTCTCATCCTAAAAAAACGAACTCCCTGCGATCCTTTCTAGCGTAATAGCGCTAATAATTTCTAATCCTTAAAACGAACTCCCAGCGATCTTTTTTTAGTGTTATACAGAACTTAATAATAGAGCTAATAATTTCTCATTCTAAAAAACGAACTCCCCGCGATCCTTTCTAGCGTGATACAGAACTTAATATCAGCACTAATAATTTCTCATCCTAAAAAACGAACCCCCGCGATCTTTTCTAGCGTAATACGACACTTAATATCGGTGCTAATAATTTCTCATCTTAAAAAAACGAACTCCCGACGATCTTTTTTAGGGGTTATACGGAACTTAATGATAGGGCTAGTAATTTCTCATTCTAAAAAACGAACTCCCCGCGATCCTTTTTAGCGCAATACGGAACTTGATATTAGTGCTAATAATGTCCGACCCTGAAAAAGCGAACTGACCGAACTCCCAACATTTGTTTTTGACATCGATTTGCCGACTTGACAAAATCGTATAATCCGTAAACGCCCGTTTAGGAGCACCGTTTAAACGGAAATTTTATTAAACGGAATGACTCAGCCCTAGTAGTCAGTATACTGTTTAAGTGTAGCCCTCATATTTTTGTGCAAAGAAATTCAATGTAGGCCCCTATGTAGCAAATCTAGTATGCCCAAATCAATGTTCAGGAATTTTTGTTGTGATCAAATGGAATTTCAAAGAAATTCTTTTTAACATTTCACTGAATTTTGTAGGAGATACGTCAAATTGTCGGTAACCACAAAGGCGTTATTGCTATTATGTCACAACAATATACTGTAGTGTCCTTCTGGTTAGAACTACATGTATATCAGTGACATATAACTGCATACTGTACTGTTGCTATTGTCTTACAGTACTTTGGGTCAACTCAAACACACAACCTGCTGGTAGAGAACTTGATAAGATGATAAACCAACATGTCAAACTACGTACACGGTCAGAGTCTCTGATAATGATGTAAAATACGTCCTTGAGTACCGTATATGGGGTTGAACTTGTTCTTTGAAAACTGAATTAATGTAAAGTAGATTGTTCCAAGGTCCAAAGACAATGCTATCAGGCGACCTGCATTCAAACCACACTTAACAGAGCTGGCTATTTTCTAGTCTCATTCAGAGATTTACAGTGCATACTGCATGCACACAAATGGCATTGGTAAGAAGAACAAGTAGGGTTGACAACTTGACATAATGCACATCGAAGACATTTGGGACAGAGCTGAAGCACATCAGTGACACATCTTTCTTTGGGATAGACTATCAGTTCTAATAGTAGGCCTACTATATACTGCTATTTCTAAATCCTCAAGTACTGTATACACCATATATTTTGCGTCCATATATTTTCGCGATTTTACGTCAAGACGGCAAATTCGCGAGAGTATATTTTCGCGATTTTATTGTATTTGCATTCACTTTGTACAGAAATGTCAGAAAGTGAAAATTTTCACGTTCAGTAAGTCACGAAATTCGCGAAAATAAAACCACCACGAAATATACAGCGTATACAGTAGTCCCTCCCACCCCCATGTCAATTTACTGGCCGTTTATTGAAATATCGGTAGTACTACTAAGACTATTTTCTTGAATACAATTTTCACATTATTTCAAGGATTTAATATCAACTTGCAAATGTTTGTGCAGTTGTGCTTATTTATAGTGGGCACCAACTTTTCTCTTCTTTTTTTTTTTTGGGGGGGGGGCAACTTGAAACATAGCATTGATTGTTTGAATACAAATGATCAGTTTTTCCTGATGACTTGTTCTCAATTTCAATATAGTGCATACATGTAAGGCATCAATTGCCCTAGACTAAATTAAAGCTTCGACCTGGGTTTTGAGTCCGGTCATTTTTCAGGAGTTATCAGGCGATCTCGACAGATATTTTACAGGTACCCAGTATCTCCTCTCTACTGTACCAGACTCGATACACAGGTCAAAGCTTTCAGTCTACAATTGCCCATGAAATGTGACTGATGTGTTTCCAGTACACACGCATTGTGATGTCCACTTTAAAATACAAATGGCAACCGCCCACCGCCCACCCCTCCCCCTTTCGATTGGTAAAACAAAGTAGATGCTGAATGAAGATAGAGCATGAATAATATTTACAAGCTGTAGAAAACAAATTTGAACTTGGGGATTGGAGGGTCACTAATTCAACTGTCTTTACTGTATTTTGAGGTGCATAGCCATTAATAATAATAGCCTGTGTTTTAGGTTGCTAAATTTAGCTTATTCACTGGTTTACGTTTATTCCATTATCAAATCTACTGACGGATTAAAACAAACACATGCTGAAGTTAGCAATCTAATATAATGCAGACCCCCAGAAAAGTAACACAGGAAGGCTTACTAAATAATGGGTAGAACATCATGTTGCACATGAATTGATGACACAACCCCTTTCCCTGAAGTTTTGGCTATTTTTGACACACGAAACATTTACATGTGCTTTGACTTTGTGAACTCTACATGTAGATCTAGATCTAGTAAATCTATACCAGTGTATGTACATCCATCACATTCCTGTGGCTGTGGGGGGAAAAAAAATATTTTACGTAGATTCTTATCAGATATTGTTAGATCTAACGTTAGTCGTTACTTCATGTCCGGTGAGATCTGGTGCCTCATTCCTCAATGACAACAATGGAGTCTTTTTTAATTCGGTATCTTCCTTTTGTTTTATGGAGACGAAAGATATCAGAATTGTTTAGTGAAAAAAGAATCCGATTGAGGATCCGCATCAGATCTCATCAGACAAATGTTACTCGTAAGTTACCTTTGTAATTGATAAAATCGCAAATCAAATCGGTTAATCGGACGTCATTTTTTTTTTACAAGTGAAACTGAAATTATAATTAGATCTGTATCAGATTATTAGATTGTTAGCCTTTACTTTCAATCAAATTCTAAATTCATCATCATTTATTGGTAACTAACGTTAGATATAGATCTAACGTTAGACCTCTAATCATTTTATCACATGTTAGATGTAATCATTAATTGCACTTTCATCCCAAGATAAAAAAAAATACCAGCAAATATGGTCTACTTACACATAGAATATTCCAATGAGATGAAAAACTAGCAGAGCCAATTCGAGCACCACGAATACGTATGCCAGGCCCACGACCAGGTAAAACCCGTAGGTCGATTCGGGAAAATAGACCATCATTGTCGGAGAATATACGGCAAGAGTTGAAGACGACCTACATAACAAGACGGGGAATCTAGTAGAACAATCACAGCTCAGAAACATCGCGCTAACCGCCACATTTTACACTCGATCTCTACGCCAATCTACCTAAAAATGACCCAACCTACACGGATGCCCTGCCGTAGAGAATGCACGCATGCACCGTATACCCGCTAGCGCTGAATACCGTTAGCACAGAAATTCGTTGGGAACGTGCACGGGTAGGTCGCCGCGAGTTGAATACATGTTCACGAATTGAGGGAGTGACCGCTTGTAATGTATAGATTCCCTAGCCATTTGAAAAAGTGTATAGTTGGGCGGGGCGCGACTCCCATTTCGCTCGTAAACAACACGTATGAATATAATGCCTCGTATTCATACCTATATTATTAACGAAACGGTTGGAGTACAATACTCGGATTTTGTGCAGATATCCACGCTTAGGGATTCTTATTATCTATCTGTTTAATTAATTGCTATTTGCTTGTTTAATCATTCATTCACTTATATTTACTTATTTATCTATTTATGCATCTATTTACTTTTTTTTTATTTATCTTAGTTTATTCCGTAATTACGTATAAATGATTATCATTACTTTTATTATTATCATTATGATGATGATGATGATGATTATTATTATTATTATCATTATGATACATAGGCCTAGTAATAGTATACAGTAGTACGGTAGTCGTAGTAGTAGTCGTAGTAGTAGTAGTAGCCTAGTAGTAGTCGTAGTAGTCGTAGTAGTAGTAGTAGTAGTAGTAGTAGTAGTAGTAGCCTAGTAGTAGTAGTCGTAGTAGTAGTAGTAGTAGTAGAAGTAGTAGTAGTAGTCGTCGTAGTAGTAGTATAGTAGTAGTAGTAGTAGTAGAGTAGTAGTAGTAGTAGTAGTAGTAGTAGTAGTAGTAGTAGTAGTCGTAG